>JADZMA010000813.1:0-29319 GCA_020796225.1 Arion vulgaris | reverse complement strand
GCCTGAATTATAATGTGCAATTGTGATAACTAATGCAAACCTTCACGCAAACAAATTAGTCAGACTGGCTATATTAGCAGCAATGACAATACTTGAGTTATTAGAGAATGGAAGAAAGAATTGGTTCATCTGTAAGGGAGATGGGATATCTGAGAAGTAGTAATTTTTGGTAGGTGACAAATTTTACCTTCTAGACTCTCTTTTAAATATTTGTTCTAGGGTAAATAGGTTTGCTAATTATTTGAATTCTTCTAATGGTTACTACAAAAATTACAAAATTATATTTTGTCGTTCGATATTTGTAGTAAAGCTATATACAAATGTGATTGTCACAGATTACACATATTCTCTCTTGCAGTATGGTTGCATTTGGATTGGGTGTCTGAGCATGTCCAGGAGAACAGTTTGCTCCTGCCTCGAGTATTTCTCTTTATAACAAGTATCCTTCAGAGGTATGACATCTCACCTCCAGTCAATGAGAAACTGATGCCTGCAGATTTTCAAGTTCATGATGAAAGTTTTCAAGGTTTAGTTCGTCAGACTCCAGGATTCAAGTGTCGACTCAACCGTCGGAAAAGTTTTTAGAAACAAACTTGACGCTCACAGAGTGAATTCGTGAAATGTTTTGTTTTGTTTTAAAATAATATGATGAAAAGATATATCTGTTTGCAATATTGACTTTATAGATTTTTATAAATGTTACATATCAAAGTATTTCAATCATTGATGTCGAATTTTATGTCAAATATTAAAGTAAGCAAAACAATTAAATCCTGACTTCATTTCATTGGTTTCCATAGAGCTCCGTCCCTGCAAGGAAATATTGCACACCTTTAGGAGAGTACAAGTTGCACAAAGCACGATCTCCGCAGCGAAAGCCACAATCAAATGAGTCTATGAAAAATTGCACATGTGAACTGTCCGGATTGGAACGCACAACCTTGAGAACGTTAGACAAACGGATTAATCTCTTCGCCATCAAACCCACACGTCGTATATTGATGACTGGGAGAAGAAGATCTCCAACATTTTCTGCAGATTATCTTGACACTGTAGTCGTTCGAAATATCATTAGTCTTTCTCGGGAAATTTATTTTTCATGTATACCATTATATGCCTATATAATCTCTTCATTATCAAGTAGCTTGATTTTGCTGTTGTCACAATGTGTTCTCTCTCTCTCTGTCTCTCTCTGTCGCGATCGCTCTATTTGGTAATTTTGATCATTCTTATTTGAGATATATAAACAGTCTTTGTCAAGAACGTATTTTTACATCACATCGTCCAGCGCCGTTTTGGAGCTCTAGTGCTTATCATTCGGTGACGTGTCTGGTTTCAACCAGCGTTTACTGGGTTCGCTCTGCGTTAGCCCTTCACTGTCCCCAGTCTCCCTGCAAGGCAGGAGGTTACAATGTGTTCTAAACTTCCCGTTCTCATCACACGTCAGAAAAATAATGACTGCCTATTTCCTATAGTGATAAGTAGTGTTTTTTCACTGCCTCTGTTATGTATGACAACGCCCTATTGCGTGGAGGCGTTTTGCTTTGTGTCCACTGTTTCGGAGTAGCATTGATCTTTGAGGCGCAGTGTTGGTAATCTACTTTTGTTTCCAAACCATTTAATGTACTGTTTCTTTATGTACCTACTTTATTTTCTGATGTCTTCATTTCTAATCCGGTCTCTTCTTGGTACTCCCATCATTATGCCTAGATATATTTTCTTTGTCGAGACTAGTATTCTTCTATCTTTGGATGTCAGAGTCCTGGTTTGTCACTGATAGCAAAATGTTGGAAAAATGATTGTACTGTATAATTCTCTATTAGTGTTCTTGGTGACATGCTTGCATTTGCTGTCATTTATCCTAACATTTAGCTTGCTTTATTGAAACTATGTTGGATATTTTTAGTTATTCTTCCATTTACAGATAAAATGCTTCATATTTATGCAATGTCTTTAACTTGCTCTTATTGATGTTTATCGATGGCCATATTGGTAGCATTTTCCTCTCTAGCGAATGTCATTACTTCCTCTCTAACGAATGCCATTACTTCCTCTCTAGCGAATGTCCTTACTTCCTCTCTAGCGAATGTTATTAATTCCTCTCTAGCGAATGTCCTTACTTCCTCTCTAACGAATGTCATTAATTCCTCTCTAGCGAATGTCATTAATTCCTCTCTAACGAATGTCATTACTTCCTCTCTAGCGAATGTTATTAATTCCTCTCTAGCGAATGTCCTTACTTCCTCTCTAACGAATGTCATTAATTCCTCTCTAGCGAATGTCATTAATTCCTCTCTAACGAATGGCATTACTTCCTCTCTAGCAAATGTCATTACTTCCTCTCTAGCGAATGTCCTTACTTCCTCTCTAGCGAATGTCATTACTTCCTCTCTAACGAATGTCATTACTTCCTCTCTAGTGAATGTCATTACTTCCTCTCTAACAAATGTCATTACTTCCTCTAGCGATGAATAGCAATACATTACTTCTCTCTAGCAAATGTCATTACTTCTTCTAGCGAATGTCATTACTTCTTCTAGCGAATGTCCTTACTTCGAAACGACATACCAAAAATGGAGAAAGAAATAAATAAATGTATATATATTAATTAATAAACATCAAACTGATGTATTGAGACGCTGAACGCTTTTGGTTTTGTTAAGATGAGGATCGGAGCACCGTTGCAATTGATCGTAGTGGTATGTTGATAGTTCTGATAAGACTGACAAATGTTACAAAAATTTCATGCAAGTCTTTCATACAAGTCTTTGTGATATAATATTGATCACAGATTTCTATCAAAAATAAATTGCACCAGTAAAGAAGGGTACACAGATTAGCGAGATCTAACGTTGAACTATCCAGTAAATGATGTGATTCCAGTGGCAGGGGCAAACACACAATATATTGAGTGGTTATGGTTGGAAGCGAAAATACACAATTTTGAAAAATGGAAGGAAGGATTTTCGTGACTGATTACTTCAGTCTCACCTTGATCATATTTGGTGGAAAGTGCCAAGAAAGAATGCATAAGATTTCTTTAACATTTCTGAGTGACATTTGGCGTGTATATCCTTAAAGTAGATTTGTAGTAAGTATTTCTACGTCACTAAACCCATGTATGCATTAAATGTTTTTTTCTGTTAATAAAGTCAATTTATTTGAACACCATTGTTCTTTGTTTTTGTTAAATATTGATACAATTGTCTTGGTCTAAAAGTCTAAAACTTCAGGTAAAGTTTTGGTATCATCATCATCAAATAGCGTGTCCTGAGCAGAACTTTTCCAAAACAACAATTCTCCAGAATTTATTTAACATATAGGCCAGGTGTCCCAACGCTGCAGCCATGACGGCAACCTATCAGTTCAAACTATCCGTTACATCCTGAATCCTTTTCTCCCTGGTCTTCCTCTTCTTTTCTTTGCCGGACTGCCTCCTTTCATGATGCCTTCTCCAGCACTTTGTGTCTTTTTATATGTCCAAAATATCTCAATTTTCTCTTTTCTATTTGTAGCATCAGTCAGTTTTCTTTGATTTTGAGTTCTTTCAGGATAGATCTATATTTCAGACTATATATAATATTTTTTTTATAAGGATCTATATATATAAAAATCATTGTTTGTCTGTTTGTTTGTGACTTATAGACTCGGAAACTGCTGAACAGATTTAGCTGAAATTTACAGGATATGTTTGTTTGGATGTCGGAATGCTATCTGTCATCATCATTAATCCTCTCCGCTCCTCTTGGAGCATAGGGCCTCAACAGTTGTTCGCCACTCTTCTCGGTCTCTGGCTGTTCTTTTTATGTTCTCCCAGGTCAATTGAGCACTCTTCAGCTCCTCAGTAAGACCTCGTCTCCAAGTCTGCTTAGGGCGTCCTCTTTTCGTTTTCCCTGCGGGTTCCACTCGAGCACCTGTCTAGTGACACTCGACTGTGTCTTCCGCAAGATATGGCCTATCCATCGCCATCTTCTCCTCTGACCTGTGTCATCATAGGTTCCTGCCCTGTTCTTATCCACAGATCCGTGTTTGTAACTCTATCATACCATCTCAATCTGAGAATCCGCCGCAAACATCCGTTGACAAAGGTCTGGATCTTATTTGTATTTGCCCTAGTGACTCGCCAAGTTTCCGAGCCATACAGCAACACCGACTTCACATTTGAGCTGAAAATCCTGAGCTTTGTTTTCGTGGAGATAGCAGCGGACTTCCACACCATGTGCAGGATCGCAAAGGCCTGTCGGGCCTTCCTAATCCTAGCATTAATGTCCTCATCTGTACCTCCTGATCTGCTGATCTTACTTCCAAGGTAGACAAATTCATCCACATCTTCTATGTCCCTTTCCTCAATCCGTATTGGATCTTGCTGTATGTTGTTGCTACGCATTACTTTAGTCTTTTCTTGACTGATTTTAAGGCCGACTCGTTGTGCCGTTTGTGCCAGAGCATCCACTTTTTCCTGCATGTCTTGTAGTCTATGCGAAAGCAAAGCGAGATCGTCCGCAAAATCCAGGTCTTCTAGCTTTGACATAAGTGTCCACTGTATGCCTTTTCCAGACCTGTCGTAGGCGTGCGTGACCCAATCAAGTAGCACCAAGAAGAGGAGGGGGACAGCAGGCATCCCTGTCTAACACCAGTAGTGACCTAGAACTCCTCTGACAGTCTTCCATCATGAATAACCTGGCAGGCAAACCCTCATACAGCTGCCTGATGATGTCGACAGTCTTCTCCGGCACCCCATAGTTTCTTAAGATCCACCACATTGATTTCCTATCTATGCTGTCAAATGCCTTCTCAAAATCAACAAAGCACACGTAGAGCGGAGCCTGCCACTCCATTGTTTGTTCCACTATGATTCTTAAGGTGGCTATCTGGTCATTGCAAGATCTATCTTCCGGAATCCCGCCTGTTCGTCCCTAAGCCTCTGGTCTATAGCGTCTTGCATCCTGCCCAGAATAACCCTAGTGAGGACTTTGCTGGGAATGGAGAGCAGCATGATCCCTCTCCACTTGTCACAGTTTGACAAATTGCCATTCTTTGGCAGTTTCACGAGGAGGCCTTCTTCCAATCTGCTGGTATCTCCTCCCTGTCCCACACCAAGTTGAACAATATGTGGAGTTGGTTTACCATCTCTTCTCCTCCTCCCTCAGAGCTTCTGCTGGGATATTATCAACTCCTGCCGCCTTGCCCTTTCTCAAGTTTTTCAAGGCATTGTGGATTTCCTGTTTTGTGATCTCCCTTACGTTTATGTCCAGCGGGTCTCCTTGCCCTAAATCTAGTGGGTTTAGTGGGGAGGTCTATTTAACACTTCCTGGAAATGCTCTTTCCAGCGCCCCAGTTGTTCATCAATTTTAGTCAAACGTTTTCCAGTCTTATCTCTCACTGGCCTGCTCTGCTTATTTTTCCTCCCACTCAACAATCTAGTTGTCTCATAGAGAGCCTTGAGGTCACCTTTGCTAGCTGCTGTCTCTGCCTCTTCTGCTATCTCATTTATGAATGTTCTTTTGTCGTTTCTCAGCTGTCTTTTTACCTCTCTAGCCATCTCGTTATACCTAGTTGCTGCCGCCTGTTTTTGCTGTCTTGTTCGTGACTGGTTTACTTTGTTTCAGCTTCTTCCCTCCTCCACCTCTGCCATGTTTCGTCCGTGATCCAGGGTTTCTGATTGATGATGGTCTCCCAAGTATTTCTTCACAGGCCCCAACCGTCGCCTGCTTTAAGGTGTTCCACCTACTCTCCACTGTACCTTCCTCTTCTGTTGTCTGTAGTGCCTCGAAACGGTTCTTTAGAGCAATCTGGAAGACTTCCTTTGTGGCCTGCGATTGGAGTTTCTTGACATCAAACTTGATTCGTGTACTTTGTTGTTTCTTCTTTGCCGATAGTTTCATTTTTAATTTTACAGTTACCAGATGGTGATCAGATCCTATGTCTGCTCCTCTCTTCACTCTAACATCTTGTAGTGATGCTCTCCATCGTTGGCGAATTGCCACATGGTCGATCTGGTTTTCCGTCCGATGGTCTGGCGAGATCCATGTTGCCTTATGGCATCTTCGATGGGAAAGAGTGTACCCCCAATGACAAGCTCATTGGAGGCACAGAAGTCTGCAAATATCTCACCATTTTCGTTCATGCTTCCAAGACCATTTACTCCCATCTCTTTTCCCTGCCAGTGTTTTCGTTGCCCACCTTGGCATTTAAATCCCCATAAGAATCATCATGTCGTGCTTTGGTACTTTGTCCACAGTTGCCTGTAGTTGTGCATAGAAATGGTCTTTTTCCACCTCCTCTGCATCGTTCGTCGGTGCATAATACATAATTATGTAGGTCTTCTGGAACTTAGATACGAACCTTGCACTAATAATGCGGTCCGACACTGGTTCCCATTCCATCAGACTTTTGCTTGCTTCCTTGGTCAGCATCAAGGCCACCCCGGCTTCCTGAGGATCATCTTCATTTTCTTTGCCCGAATGGAGCAGCGTTTCTCCTGTCTGAAGTCTTGTTTCCCCAAAAGCATTCCACCTTGTTTCACACATTCCCAGCAACGTAAGCTTGTACCGATGCATCTCCTTCACCACTTGTGCACATCTGCCTGTCTCTAGCAGTGTCCTTACATTCCACATCCCTACAAGGGTGGACTCTTCTGTGTAATCAACCTGGGTGCTTCTATCTTTGTTGTCTGCGGCCGAAAAGGTCGTCAGCACATCAGCTTCCTTGCGGGTTTGCTGCATGCGTCATCTGTCTTCTGCATGGAGCCCTAGTTCTTCCGAGACTCGAGTTAGTTTTGAACAATTTGTTTTTGGTTTCTGTAACTACTGTTTTTTTAAATGGATGGGTAGTTAGCCCATCGCACAACCCCCAACCTGGAGGACCAGGAGACCACATTTAGTCTGCCCTCTCTCCTTCGACCTTCCGGCTTGGGTAACCCTGCCGGCATAGCTCTCCGGGTCCCTGAGGTAAGCAAGCCCCCCCACCACTACAAGGTAATGGCCTCATGGAGGGGGCTATCTGTCATAGTTTGAAATAAGTAGCGCTGAAAATGTTAGAAAAATCTAAAACCGAAAACACGCTAATTTCATCGAGAGTTTCTAAATTAGTTTACAATTTGCCATCAACGTTTCCTTAAGTCTACGGTATGCGCATTAATATATACACAAGATTCAATGAAGTATGATTCAAGTCAATTTTGCAAACAAGCTGAATTTAAAATACGCAATCCAGGTTTGTTTCTTCAAAGGATTTCTACTCATTTCTAATCATGATCATAGATACTGCAAATCATATTTTAAGTTATCGCCAACTATTCCATCAATGTTTGTTAGCTATGTTGGCAAAAATTGACCCAATATTCGATTACATAGCAGAAAAGGGGTTTGGTATGGCAGGATGGTTATTTTGCCATCATCGTTTACCGGAGGTCCACGTTATATGCATGAATATTACCCAATATTAGATTACATGGCAGAAACAGGGTTTGCCACATGACCATTTATTATTTTGTAACTCAATCCGTACCATTGACCACTATAGCGGCGTGCAATTCTAAATTAGTACAACCATTTCGCAATAGGTGGAGCGCGAGTCGTTTCGACAAATGATTCATACAGTTTACCTGATTTTTCAAAACATTTTCCACGCAGTTTCTATGCATTTCCTCGTGAGTAGAATAGAATTTAATCAAATGCTAATTTTTTTTATTTATTCTAGTGAAACATCAATAGTGATATTTAATTCCGTGTGTGAAGACGAAATGCTGTAGTTATTTCGAACTTCCAATTGCCGATCGACGCTCGATAAATTCACACGTAGCGTTTACAGAAATGAGTTGAAAATGGGTACACAAGTTGAGAAAAGGTTGGGAACAATTGTGCTAATGGTTATCATAGCTGATGTCAGTCTAACAGATGAAAAGTTTTCTCTTGGTCTACACATGCGAGATATAATTCTTAATTATATTCTATTAGCAGTTGTAAATGTTCTCCGAATGGGAATTTAGTTTGAATCTAGTTTTAATGTTCAGCACTTTGAAAGTTACATTTTTTATCCTTTTCCTCTAATCTTCCAAGTCGTTTTTTCGTTAGTTTCCTCATTCATCGACTTTACACTCTTTCGAGTTCCAACGCGTGTAGTCAAGCCTAATAACTAATTTGTCCTCAACTTTCTGTATGTTTCTGGCTTTCATTTTCCACATGTCATTTATGTTCGAGGTTAGCATTCCAGACATCGGTTACTTCTATAAATTAACACAGACAACCACATCGAGTATGAATATGAAGATCACCACTGCCTCCAGGGCTCTGTCATGGGTGGCTGAGCAATAGGTAACCCATACGATTATCATATCAAACTCGATGAAAATCCTTCAAATGGTATGAATCTGAAAGTCAGTGCGGAAATGGGTAGACATCAATTTAAAAATATTTTTTCCGATCCAGAAGCTACTTGAGCTTTTCAGTCTTCGGCTCGGTGCCATGGACATCGTAACCTTTCGGTTCGGTGCCACGAACACCGTAAATCTGTGGAATCTGTGGCTTTTTCTGCCATCCCGTGGAATTGAACCGCACACACAGAGGGATAGTCAGCCGTAGTTCAACGCGCTACGAACACGCTGGGCAGACGGGCGACATCAATCGGAGATCACATCTCAAGAAAATGACTTGGCTTTACACACATGAACATGCTGGGGTTCAGCGTAACCATCGTGCTGATTTTATTGCAAACAATGCCCCAACTCAAGCGGGCAGAAGTATGAACAGAGCCGATCTCATCAATGCAGTACGCACTCATTTAAAATTATGTGATATGGGCAAGCCTCAGACACTGGAACGAGTTCGACAATTAGGCATTAAGTTTGAACATGCCATTATTCATTTTTTGTAGTGTCATCTGCATCGCACATCGGACATGTCCATAATTGCTCCGATCTCCTCCCAAGCATATATTTTAGTGTGTTTAGGCTATCAACTAACGTTGTGGGTTGACTGATGTAGGTATCTACGGGTTTTCTCCATGGTTTTCCTGTCTTGCTGACCTATCGGTATGCACAACTGTTCATACCAGACAGTGTCGTCTCGTGGTAGAGAGACAAGATGAACTTCTAATGGTTACGGGGAGCACATCTACTTTGGGATGGCTGCTGCAGCGGAGGACAGAGCACGAATGGGAATGCCAAATGAGCCATGACGTCGATCACACAACATAACATCTTTCTTTTGTCCTTCTCTGCTTTTTGCCGCTAGGCGTAGCAGGTTTAACTGATGATCGGTTTCGAGATAAGGCACGCCTGGTCGCTTGATCTTATCTTATCTAAACCACATTTGCCGTAAGGCCGTGGGGAGAGTTAGTTTCTATCTTGTGCCAGGTGTGTTGCGCTTGACGTTGTTAGTCCATGCCTTCGCAGGACTCTAAGATGTTATCTATCCATCGTGTTCTTGGCCTGCCTCGTGTTCTGCGCCCTGAATGTCGATTATTATAGGCACGTGATGGTAGTAAATGTGGTTCCATTCTCATTAGATGGCCGAACCACTTGAGTCTTTGCTTCTCGATGTACTGTATGCATGGTATAGTACCAACGATGCTTCTGATATTCTCGTTTCTCACTCTATCTCGCCTTGTAACGTTGACAGCTTTCGTAGACATCTCATTTCACATGTTGTAATCTTTCTTTCTTGTGTCTTAGTCCAAGGCCATGTTTGGCACTGATAGCAGAGAGTTGGAATAAATATGCAGTTTATCAGTTGTCGTTTGACTGACATGTTAATGCTTGGATGTTTGAATAGTAGTGACATATGGTATGTCACTGCGTTTGCCTTCTGGCATCTAGTCTCGATTTCTCTGTCCATCTTTCCATCTGCTGTGAATTTACTCCCGCGATATTTGAATTCTGAAGTATGTTGTATTTTGACATTATTCACGTGTATATTTAGTTGACCTGTTGACCTACTTATTGTCATGACTTCTGTTTTGGAGGTGTTAATTTTCATGTCATATTTTTCGCATGTCGTTGCAGGCATTTATGTGTTGTTGAAGTTTGTGTTCGTTGTTGTAAATTATACTCTGATCATCTGCGAAGAGTAGTTCGTTGATTAAATTGTAGTTGTTATCGAGGTTGTTATCTGCCTTGGTTTCTTGCGTTATCCTGTCTATGTAAATATTGAAAAGTATAGGCGAAAGCACACATCCCTGCCTGATATGGATGGTCGCTTGATATGGTGTGGTATGTGGAGTTTTAAGATGTCTGTAACTCCATCAACCCATCTTTTCTTGGTCTGCCCTTTCCTATTAATGATTCCATTTTCAGGTTGTACGCTCTTGCAACTGGTGTATTCGGGTTCATTCTGACCAAGTGGCCAAACCATTTGAGGCTCTGTTTTTCAATAAATCTAATAGCAGGTGTTGTTCCTGACTGTTCTTCTAATTTCCTCATTTCTTATATGGTCTCTTCTTGTTTTATTTACTGCTTTCTCATAACATAACATAACATAACATAACATAACATAAAGACAAAATTTGAATATTTGCAATAACAAACAATATGTATTATTTATTTATTTATTCTTAGAACAGACAACAAGAAAATCCTAGAAATACACAATCAGACATAATGATAATGAAATGTAAAAAAAGAAATACACAATCAGACATAATGATAATGAAATGTAAAAAAAATGTGCTGGCACAAATAAAAAAAATATGAATAGAACGACTAGATAAGAATTAGCAGTAGGTTGCTTTTGTAGTTAACAGCGCACTGCGCTAGTGATCATTTGTTGTTTAAATCCCGGGGTTTGAGACCAGCTTGGATTAAAAATTGTGAGTCAGTGGACGATTTTTAAAAGGGTTTAAAAGCCGAAGGATTGACTTCGTTATACTGGGATCTACCCTATATGGCACGCCACTTGCTGAGAATATGGCACAAAGCACGAACTACGTAGCACCAGCAACATTCCTAGGAGTCTCTGGAAAACTGCACTCGTGAACAGAATGGCGCGACTGGATTGGAGTCAACGACCTTCATTCACTAGGCAAAGTCTAAACAACTTGGTCACAGTTACCCCGACGTTTGAACTACACGAAACCTTGGTCCTTCACATGGATTTCTATATTACAAGTACCTCTGAATTCGAAGTAAGGCTTACCTGAATGAAGACGTAAAACTCGCTTGAGGGACACTGGTGATAGGGTAAAAGCCTGCACCACATAGAATTCGGTCAGATTTTAAAATGTCCAGATGTAGTCTTAATTCACCTTGTGGTAACTTATCACAGAGAATTCACAAACCCACGGGTAAAGGCTGTGATATTTGTGTCATGTATATCACCATCAAATATGTTGTCTTGAGCACATCTTTGCCACTGTAACAGTCCTTCGGAATTTCGTTCTATTGTTACTCAGATGTGCAGACTCTGCAGCCGTCATTCTAAAATCATCAGGTAAATCCGTAATCCATCCTCTCAGTGGTCTTTCTCTGGTCCTCTTTGACAGGATGCATACTTCCATAATGGTTTTTTCTCTTCTCTCTTTGACGGGTGCATCCTTCCATAATGGTTTCTTTCTTCTCCTCTTGACGGGCTGCATCCTTCCATAATGGTTTTTGTCTTCTCCTCTTTTGACGGGTTGCATCCTTCCATAATGGTTTTTGTCTTCTCCTCTTTGACGGGTTGCATCCTTCCATAATGGTTTTTGTCTTCTCCTCTTTGACGGGTTGCATCCTTCCATAATGGTTTTTGTCTTCTCCTCTTTGACGGGTTGCATCCTTCCATAATGGTTTTTGTCTTCTCCTCTTTGACGGGTTGCATCCTTCCATAATGGTTTCTGCTCCTTCTCCTCTTTGACAGGTTGCATCCTTCCATAATGGTTTTTGTCTTCTCCTTTGACGGGCTGCATCCTTCCATAATGGTTTTTGTCTTCCTCTTGACGGGTTGCATCCTTCCATAATGGTTTTTGTCTTCTCCTCTTTTGACGGGTTGCATCCTTCCATAATGGTTTTTGTCTTCTCCTCTTTGACGGGTTGCATCCTTCCATAATGGTTTTTGTCTTCTCCTCTTTGACAGGTTGCATCCTTCCATAATGGTTTCTTTCTCTTCCCTCTTGACAGGTTGCATCCTTCCATAATGGTTTTTGTCTTCTCCTCTTTGACGGGTTGCATCCTTCCATAATGGTTTTTGTCTTCACCCTTTGACGGCTGCATCCTTCCATAATGGTTTTTGTCTTCTCCTCTTTGACGGGTTGCATCCTTCCATAATGGTTTTTGTCTTCTCCTCTTTGACAGGTTGCATCCTTCCATAATGGTTTTTGTCTTCTCCTCTTTGACGGGTTGCATCCTTCCATAATGGTTTTTGTCTTCTCCTCTTTTGACGGGTTGCATCCTTCCATAATGGTTTTTGTCTTCTCCTCTTTGACAGGTTGCATCCTTCCATAATGGTTTTTGTCTTCTCCTCTTTGACGGTGCATCCTTCCATAATGGTTTCTTTCTCCTCTTTGACAGGTTGCATCCTTCCATAATGGTTTTTGTCTTCTCCTCTTGACAGGCTGCATCCTTCCATAATGGTATTTGTCTTCTCTCTTGACGGGCTTGCATCCTTCCATAATGGTTTTTGTCTTCTCTCTTTGACGTGTTGCATCCTTCCATAATGGTTTTTGTCTTCTCCTCTTTGACAGGTTGCATCCTTCCATAATGGTTTTTGTCTTCTCCTCTTTGACGGGTTGCATCCTTCCATAATGTTTTTTGTCTTCTCCTCTTTTGACGGGTTGCATCCTTCCATAATGGTTTTTGTCTTCTCCTCTTTGACAGGTTGCATCCTTCCATAATGGTTTTTGTCTTCTCCTCTTTGACGGGTTGCATCCTTCCATAATGGTTTTTGTCTTCTCCTCTTGACGGGTTGCATCCTTCCATAATGGTTTTGTCTTCCTCTTTGACGGGTTGCATCCTTCCATAATGGTTTTTGTCTTCTCCTCTTTGACAGGTTGCATCCTTCCATAATGGTTTTTGTCTTCTCCTTTGACGGGTTGCATCCTTCCATAATGGTTTTTGTCTTCTCCTCTTTGACGGGTTGCATCCTTCCATAATGGATTTTGTCTTCTCCTCTTTGACAGGTTGCATCCTTCCATAATGGTTTTTGTCTTCTCTTGACGGGTGCATCCTTCCATAATGGTTTTTGTCTTCTCCTCTTTTGACGGGATGCATCCTTCCATAATGGTTTTTTCCAACACTTCGTGTTTTTTTTTTATATTTCAAATGTCTAAAATATTTCATTTTGCCCATTCCCATTTGTATCAGCAGCCATTTTAATAAAGATTTTGAGTTCACTCTAGTGATATTCTCTCTATGTATTCTCTACTTGGTCCATGCTATACGGACGACTCTTTTGTAACATGTATGATCAAAAGTAGATAAATATTGTTCCAATGTCTTGTTAATTGTCCATTGATTGATTAATCAACATCGAACTGGAGGGTTGGGCTACTGGACGCTGATGTATTTGTTAAGGCGGAGATCGGATCACCCATGAACATGTCCGGAGTGTTATGATAATAGTGCTCAGATGACTGATAACTAATGTCCAAGCTTCCCACCGATACGTTGCAACTTGGAATATGTATGCTCTTAGTACTCTAATATTTGTTTTCCAACCAGTTCAATTCCGTACGATGTTTAAATTTTTGTAGGGCCATTTTGTTTCTTTTAATATCATAATAAGATGCAGTAACGAAATTAGATAACCATAGAGTGGTTATTGAAAGAAATCATCAGGTACACGACAAACGTAAGAACAGTAACTAAACATTCACAAAAGTACAATTTCCTAAAAATCCTCTAAAACCATGCTCAAAATGAACAAGTAAAAAAGTAAATGTAATTAACATCTGAATAAGATATGGTGAAAAAGATATTTTTAAAAAAATGTTGTAGGAGAATATTGAACATATCAGAAAAAGTGCCGAAATGGGTTAAAGAGAAAGTTATAACTTCATTGCTCCGGGTTTTCCCATATGGCCTCGTCTCTGTTGGAGGACATTGAACGTCATCAGCCGAGAATTCTTCTTCTTCCAACGCTCCATATCGACCTTTTGTTGACCACTTTGTCTTATCTGTATGTGAACTGAGCCTAAGTGTTATTGTATGTTGTGCCAGGTATGCGTCTACAGCAGGCCAGCACTTCTGAATGTTGTGCTGCTTTTTATTTACTAGGATAGCTTCTCTAGGCTCCTACCTCTGTCGCCTCTTACGAATTGACTTGTGGTACTATTCTTTGCTTCCCTTGCGAGACCAAAAATCACACAGGCGATCTGCCGAGAGTGCTGCACAAAGCGCGTACTCCGTAGTTCCATCAACATTTCTAGGGAAGTATTGTTAAAATTGCAATGTGACTCGGTCTGAATTCTCACCCAAAACAGCCAGAACGACAGGCAAACATCTTAACCACTTCACTATTGAAATCTTCCCAATCCTCTCCCATAGTGCTTAAAATAAATCTGAATTATTTGTGCTTTAATTCATATTTATTAATTTCACAGCACGTGAATGCCTCATTTTTTCTTTTCCTTTGTCAGCAAAACCGCACAAGTGATCATCAATGTTCCATGTGAACTCAAGGGAACATTGGTCCCGCAAAACTAGCAGCAAACACAGGTATTATTTCATTGAGGCGGTCATAGTGTCAAATCAAACCATTTGCAATTTGAATTCTTGTCAGGAAGCAGCAGTCATGACAAAATCCAAAGCCCACACACTAATCGCTACATAAGACAGACGCCTGATCGTCGGCAATCAGCCGTTTTATATTTTCAGACTATTCAGTTCACTAACCATGGACACGAGTGAGCTTTTTGTATTAAATTTCGGTGCTTAAAGTAGTCACCCGAAGCATTCAACTCAGTAGCTGGACGTCCAGACTGTGCCTTAAAACTCTAACAATAAAATTGCGTTAGTAATTGCGTCAAGAAACAGCCAACAGTTTCACAATGTTGACTATGATTTTCTTTTCAATTTGTAACATGACGGAAACAAATTTTAAACGTATTATAAAAATAATCATGGTGTTGTTCGTCGTCATAGTAGGATTTCAGGTTATCTTAATCATGGAAGTGACCATCAACTTGAATTACCGTGTGTGCACTGTAGATACTGCTGACATTAGTAGAAAAAAAGGAACCATTTTTCATACAACCCTTTCCCCATTATATAAGATAGTCAAGAAAGAAATCCGAAAAGACAAGAACCAACAGATAGTCACCTCATGCAATAAAATTGATGAATTAAGAAAACAAGGGAAAGAGAGAGAAATGTACAACGAAATTAAAATAATGACACGTGACTTCAGCCCATCAATACAAGTCATAAAAGATAACAATGGCAAACATTACAGAAAAGAAAGATGTACTAGAAAGATGGCGTGAGTACTGCAGAAACATGTATGAAGAGACATCTAAAAATCCACATAAACTAATAAGTGAAGAGACAGAACCAGAGCCCATGTTGGATGAAGTGCGCCTGGCCATCAAAAGCATGAAGATTCATGGGCATTGTGGTAACATGAGCCAGGGCTGAACGAGGGGGCGCGCTAACTAAGACCCTGCCCCAACCTCCACTCAGGTTCTGGTCTGGCTAAGGGAAGCAGGGATCGGGGAGAGCTACTTTGGTGCAAGTAGAGATGTAAAGGTATTCATGCTTGATGGGATCCACTCGCAACATAGACGAGCGAACTCCCAGAGTGACTATCAACGCCTGACTCTCCCGACCGAAGGAAAAGCTCGACAACCCAGAGGGAATTGACGAACATGGTGAGGTAGGCACAAAGGCAGAACGCAAATCGTAATCTCCGGAGCAAGAGACTCTATACACGTGCTCGACGTATAAGCCAAAGGTCCGCCACAAATCACCAGTTTCTCTGTCGATGGGGAGACTGGTAAACATGAAAGAAAGGCGCATCTGCAAAGCTCGAAGCCCTGAGGAAGGGGCAAACATTGCCAGCTCGTTGGCAAAAATAAATGTCAGATCCGTAACGAATAAAAGTCTACCCTCGTGTCGGTACTAGGGAAGATCGCAGCTGACTCCGCATCGGTGGCCTGGTGCAGATATATGTACTGGACTTGGTTTGCCGAGCGCAAAAAAACTAGTTGCGTTTTAGTGCATAACGAAACTACCATCCCTGGGAAAACCGTGCAAGGTACTGTTGAGATAACAATTAACATCCTCGGAAGAACTGAGGTGGGTGATGCCTAACGAACTGCCAGCCTTGGGGCAACCAGGCAAGGTACTATTGAAGTCACAACTAACATCCCAGGAAGAACTGGACTGAGTGATGGTGGCGAGCGCAAAATCCTCAGTTGAGCTGCTATCGCCGATTGAAACGACCATCTACATTGTAGGTGCCTGGCCCCAGGCCGGTATCTTCCGAGGCTAACTGCAAATTGCCACGTACCAACGCGCGTCTAGAAAAGGCTGAGAATGTTCCTATTCCTGATCAAACTCAAAACTGAACGGTAAAGTAAGGTCGACAATGTAAAGATCTGACAGGCTGTCCGGACATTGGCGAAGGCCGATACTTTACACGGTGTCTTATACGAGTAAGACGCCGTCTTAGGACAAGCTTATAAGCCCCGAGAATTGTTTCTAATCCGGAACGACCTCACAGTCAGAAAGGGCATAACAGCGTAACTCACTTTCTTGGCGTAGATCACAAAGCCAAAATATACGGCAAAGCTGATCGAAAAGGCGTAGGTCCGGACCAACTTAGTCGGCAGAAAGGATCGTACTATAGGGAAAGCTCACCCTAGTAAATCAAAAGCTGGCTGTAACCGGACGGGCTGGCCTAATCACCATGGGCGCACAATCGTCCCGACATAGATCACCCTGTTCTGCCAGTGGATCAATTATACATCACAAAAAGAATGATGAAATTGGCCGTGAAGAATGAACGAAAGAAGAAGAAGAAAAAAAATGAAGAGAGGGAAGTCACCAGCGTGCGATGATATACCAGCGGAATTGATTCAAGCAGGCGGGGAGGTCAGTGTTCGGGTATATCATAAATTGTGCACAAAGATATGGAATAGATCCTCCTGGCCAAAGGAATGGAAAAGATCAGTATTTATATCTATTCCAAAGAAGGGAAACATGAAACTATGCACCAACTACAGAACTATTCACCTTATAAGTCATTCCAGCAAAATCCTATTAAGAAACATCATGAAGAAGATGGAACAAAAATTAGAAGACGAAATACACGAAACACAAACAGTTTTCAGAAGAGGTAGAGGCACTAGAGACCATATTTGTAGCATGAGACTCATTATCGAGAAATGCAGAGAATACAACATAGACCTGCATGCATGTTTCATAGACTTTAGCAAGGCTTTCGACCATATACAACACCAGAAAATGTGGAACACCATGAAAAACATGCACTTTCCAGCACACATAATACAACTCATAGAATCTCTATACCACGAACAACAGGCAACCATTAAAATAGGAGGTGAAATAGCTGAATGGTTCGAGATTCAAAAAGGGGTATGACAGGGATGTATTTTGTCACCATACTTATTCAACATATATGCGGAGAACATCATGAGCAATGTAAAAGACGATGCCAACTTTGTGAATTACGACCCTCTCACTATAGGCGGCAAATGTATACCAGAGCTTAGATACGCAGACGATACAGTATTATTATCCACTAGCAAAGAAGGTTTGGAAAACCTAATCATGACGACCAAGAAACATAGTGACGACCAATATCTATATTTGAATACACAAAGTAAAAGGCTCACCTAACATCAAAATAAACAATGAAGAACTCCAATGTGTAGAGAGCTACGAATATCTGGGCTCAATAATTAACAATAACGGTGACTGCTCCAAAGAGATCTCAAGAAGATTGGCAATAGCAATCAAGAAGTTAAACACAATGAAGAACATGTGGTAAAGCACCAGTAAAATTATAAAATTAAAAATATTGAGAGCATGCATTTTCCCAGTGGCTAATTATGTCTGTGAATCATGGACTATTACTAAAAAAAATTAAGAACGAAAATCCAGTCCTTCGAAACTAAATGCTACAGAAAGATCCTACGAATAACATGGACAGAAAAAGAGAGAACACTGATGTCCTGAAAGAACTAAATGTTAAAGAGAATTGGCTGATAAACAACATACTATACAGAAAAATTACATACTTTGGTCACATCAAGCGTCACGATGGCCTGGAAAGAACAATACTAGAGGGCAGGGTCCCAGGACGTATGTTTAAGACGTATTCTGACGTTCTGAACGTTGTGTGTTGAATCTGACTGAGTAACATGTACCATTTTTTATGAGACCTAGGATATTTGCTGAAGCTACGGGGTTCGTGATTTCTGCAACACTCTCGACAGTAGGTGTGTCATTTCTTCTTACATGAATAGCGCTCTAAGGAGACAATCCGAAGCAAGGAAGTCAGGCTTTAATTGCTTTTGTTTAGTTTAATATGTTACATAACAAGTTGAGCATCTAGTATTGAAATACTTTGATATGTAACATTTGTAAGATCAAATACAGTTAATATTTGAAGCAGATATATCTTTTCATCATATTATTTTAAAACAAAGGAAAGTGCATTTAATAAATTCACGCTGTGAGCGTCAAGTTTGTTTCTAAAAACGTTTCCGACGCTTGAGTCGACACTTGAAACCTGGAGTTTGACGCACTGAACCTTGAAAACTTTCATCATGAACTTGAAAATCTGCAGGGATTAGTTTCTCATTGACTGGAGGTGAGATGACATACCTCTGTAGTATACTTGTTATAAAGAGAAATACTCGAGAGCGAGCAAACTGTTCTCCTGGACATGCTCGAACACCCAATCCAAAGGCAACCATACTGCAAGAGAGAGAGAGGGAGAGATATGTGTAAACTTTGACAATCACATTTGTATCAATTTTAGCAATTTTTGTAATAACATGTAGAAGAATTCAAATACTTAACAAACCTATTTACTGAAGAAAGAAAGGTTTAGAAAAGAAACTAGAATGTAAAAGCTGACAACTACCATCTAATACTACTACTCAGACATACCGACATCTCCCTTACAGATAAACAACACATTCTTTCTTTCGTTCTCTAATATTTCAAGCATAGTCATTACTGCTAATATATGGATGGGAAGGAAATACCTAGGACTAACACTATGAAGTATCTAGGAGTACAATTTGACAGAAGTCTACACTATAAGGCACACGTGGATACCATGATCACCAAGTCCAGAAAGGGACTAGCGGCCATGAGGGTCATGGCAGCCACATGTTACTGACAACGTCTGCTAGTCATTCTCTATCAGGGGTTGATCCTGTCTGCCATGGAGTACGCATTGGCAATACTCACTCTCAGCAAGACACACATTTACATTCTATAGAAGACACGGAACGAAGCAATGCGCATCATACTCCGCTGCACCAGAGACACAGCATGTAGAGCAATGAGATACCTGCTGACCTTCCAGACATAACTAGTAAAATTGTTGGTAGAGCAGCTGCTTATCTTAAAATCATCCAAGACCTAACACATCCATTACACAAAAAAACTAGACAACTGCTAAGGCATTAGGTAAGGGTCTAGTCGTGGCTGGGCCGAGCAGAGAAGGGCACACAACGCGTATGTTCCATTCAGGACATAGATCACGGAGAAGAGCAGATACCAATACCCATTGAACACAGACAAACCTGTTGTAGTAAAAAAAACAAAAAACTTATCTGATTCGCTGCCCACAATAGTCAACGCAGAAGTTGAAGCATTAATAAATGACTACACATCGGAGGAGGATGCTGTTGTTCTACTGATGATTCTGTGATTCGGCACAGTCGGACTGCATGGGCAAGTCATCAAAGAGGCAAGTGGCGCATATGCGACAACTACCAGCAGCATGACTATGGAGGTCATGGCGGTGACAAAATCACTGGAGTGGCTACAGACGCAAACATTCAACCATGCATGCATGCTCAGCAACTCTATGAGCATGATACAGAAGATCAAGGCCGGTTTTATACGAAGGCAGAGGATACAATTAAGACAAAACGCGACAATCTAAACACTTACCTTCATCTGTGTCCCGGGTCATGCTGCGGTGAAGGGCAATGAGAGAGCGGTTACACTTGCGGGCAATTCTACGATCAAGAATGGGTCTTCATTGGACAAAAGCGACATCATCAAAGCTCTAAGCGAAAATATACGCTCTGAAGATTTCAACGAAGAAGCTATATGGTATTCTCTATCTCGGTTCAGCAAGTTATGCATACCGATAGGTGCGGCAAGACGGGAAAACCACGAGAGAAAACAAACCCACTCGATACATCAATCAACACAGAACGGGAGTTGTTACCCTACACATACTGAGTTACATGTTTGGGAGGAGATTGGAGCAATTATGGACATGTTCGATGTGCGATGAAGATGATCCTCATAAGAACAATGAACAATGAACAATGCTAATATAACGAGTCTGGCTCATTTGTTTGAGGAAGGTTTGCTTTTAGTTATCACAAGTGTCCATTGTAATTCAGGCGATCATTGTCTGACCCTTCAGAAGTACTTGTAATTTAGATATCTACATTAAGGAACAGTGTTTCAAGTAGTCCAGTCTCGTACAGTGTGTACACTGAGAAAGTTTGGGTTAGCTGGTTTCTACATTATAATGGCCTTTAAAAAAATATCTGAGTCTAGCAACTAACAGTACCAGTGCAATGTAAATTGATGAACCTACATATACCACTTGCATCTGGTTGTGCGTCTGCAAACTGTGCCTCCGTTTTGAAAATAACCGACGGGAGAGCCATTCGCGAACGCGGTTCCCATGTCGATAACCAATTGCGTGCATAGTTCTAACGGCTGCGCGTGCCTCCTCGCTTTTTCACGCGAACGAGGCTCCCAGCGAATAAGGGACAAGGTAGCGTCTGCTATTAAGACTCGTTGCTCGCGCGGTCTTATTGGTGGTGGGTGTGTGTCCGTATATCGGAGTTTCTCGGTCGCGGTGTGATGCAGTCAGTCTAAAATTTTAAACGCTCGACGGTGGTCTCGTTAAAGGCCCGGCTCTCGCAACGAGCTTGTTGGTCCGCAGGTAGTAACATGGTGTCGTTCTTTGCTTGGCGAGGCGCAAGTCTTGCCGGCAAAACTGTGGGAAGCGAGCGCTCGGTCGTTTCGCTTCAATTTCGCATTTTCGCCGGGGACGTCGGGATCCGCTCTGCACAGAGCGCTGTCTCCCTATCCCGAGCATTGTCGGTCCGGTCTCGTCCATGACAGCTATCTGGTTGATCCTGCCAGTAGTCATATGCTTGTCTCAAAGATTAAGCCATGCATGTCTAAGTTCACACTGTCTCACGGTGAAACCGCGAATGGCTCATTAAATCAGTCGAGGTTCATAGATGACTTATCATCTGGGTTGTGTCTGCAAACTGTGCCTCCCGTTTTGAAAATAACCGGGACGGGCGAGCCAGTCAGCGAACGCGGTTCCCAGTGTCGATAACCAATTGCGTGCATAGTCTCTAACGGCTGTGCGTGCCTCCTCGCTTTTTCACGCGAACGAGGCTCCCAGCGAATAAAGGACAAGGTAGCGTCTGCTATTAAGACTCGCTCGCGCGCGCGGTCTTATTGGTGGTGTGTGTGTGTCCGTATATCGGAGTTTATCGGTCGCGGTGTGATGCAGTCAGTCTAAAATTTTAAACGCTCGACGGTGGTCTCGTTAAAAAGCCCGGCTCTCGCAACGAGCTTGTGGGTCCGCAGGAGTAACATGGTGTCGTTCTTGCTTGGCGAGGCGCCAGTCTTGCCGGCAAAACTGTGGGAAGCGAGCGCTCGGTCGTTTCGCTTCAAATTCGCATTTTCGCCGGGGACGTCGGGATCCGCTCTGCACAGAGCGCTGTCTCCCTACCCCGAGCATTGTCGGTCCGGTCTCGTCCATGACAGCTATCTGGTTGATCCTGCCAGTAGTCATATGCTTGTCTCAAAGATTAAGCCATGCATGTCCAAGTTCACACTGTCTCACGGTGAAACCGCGAATGGCTCATTAAATCAGTCGAGGTTCAAGATACCGTCACACTGCAACATTAAGGGAAACGAAGCGGCCGACAAGCTAGCCAAAGAGGGCGGGCGACTACCCCAGACTGATCACGAGATCAGCTATGAGGAAGTCAAAACAACCATCGGTTCGCACAATCGAAGCAAATGGGCAAAAGACCATCCGCAGTACAGACAGTGACGGATACTATGGTCTCTCTCGCAGTGAACAAGTTGCCATATTTCGCCTCCGTACCGGCCACAACAAGCTCAGAGCCCACATGTTCCATAAATTTAAAATTTGCACAACTAGCCTGTGCCCATGCAATATGGCAGACATGACGGCAGAACACGTCTTGCAAGACTGTCAACGTTTAGCAGGTATACGAAAAGAGTACTGCCACAACACACAGAGCTTCGCGAAAAGCTGTACGGAGGAACGGAGTCCCTAAAACAACAGTAAAATTCATGATAGAAGTTGGTCCATCAGGCTAGGCCGGGAACGCAAAGGAAGGAAAGGATGACACGATCCAGGGGCAAAGGCTCACGTTTCACGGCGGAAAATGAGCCAGGTTAGCGAAGGGGCGCGCTAACCAAGACCCTGCCTCTAAATCACCACGCGGTGACCCTGGAAAAAGACTTAGGTTCCGGTCTGGCTAAAGGGGGCAGGGATCGGGGAGACCGTGAAAGCAAGCAGGGCCGAAATCCCGGGAGAATTCACACATCTCCTGGCCGATTGTCCTCCGAAATAGGCACGAAACAGAAGGGGCGGTTATCTGTGGTGATAGTGGAGCTTAGAGACGCAACGCAAAAAAGGAAATCCTGAAAAATAACACACATTTCCTGGTCGAAGTCCGCAAAATACTCAGAAAGAACTGTGAGATAGCAGAGTATGAACGCCTCGCAAACAAAATCGTGGTCACTGCAACGTAGAGACTGGAAATCCCTGAAAATACACACATTTCCTGGCCCAAGACCGCAAAATACGCTTGAGCTCCAAAAGTACGAAACAGTAGAGTACGTGAGTCCGCGCACAAAATAGTTGTCACTGCAATGCAGAAGACTGGAAGTCCCTGAAAATACACACATTTCCTGACCAAAGACCGCAAACAAAACGTCTTACGAAAGCGTCCCATGAAACATAGCTCTGTTCTCTCGCAGGGAACTGCCGCTGCCTTGTGGTGTCATGGTTGGTACAACCAAAGGCTAGCGGAGCAAACCGTAAACAAACCTGAACGAGGGACGAACCAATGTGTTCAGTAAAACGACCGGTTCTTTGGGAAGATGGTGCTCATAAGCCCGGGAGGGCAGGTCATCTAAGGGTAGCAGCCCTGAAAGAAAATGGCAACTCACTGCCTTGTGAGTTTTGGCTGGGGACAGTCGAAGGCTAACGGAGAGCGAACCGTACAAACGCTGGTTGAAAACGGATACACGACCGAAAGATAAGCACCAGAGCTCAAAACGGCACTGAAAGTGTAACGTAGCTATCCATGCTGACGCTGCATGGACTAAATTTTATCATGAATATGTTTATTAATAATGAAAATCGATATGGTGTTACGCCTGAGAAGTCCGCCGGGCAGGACGAGTGCCGGGCCTGCCCGAAGGGGCCGCATTATGCTACCGACGGTCCCCGCCCTCCAACTCGGCACAGCAGCGAACGAGGTAACCGGGTTAAAGCTACTGGTTCGATACGGTCGAGTATTGACCATAAGAAATTAAATATCACCCAATGGAATTCGGAAGGTATCCACCACAAGAAGCAAGCACTCGCAATAAGACTTGCAGAAGACGATATAAACGTTGCGTGCATACAAGAAACGCACCTAAATCCCAGACATAAGTTCGAGATCAAAGGTTACCAGACCTTCAGAACAGACAGAGAAGGACACAAGGGTGGAGTCCTCATCCTAGTCAGAAATGGCATTCCAACCAAGCAGATGGAAGGAACAAAGGGAAACCCCGGAGCAGTTGAGATCATAGGTGTTCAAATTACGTGCAAAGACACACAGATCATTCTGTACAATTTTTACTGTCAAGTTACACGCCGCTGTCACTCGAAACAATGAATATCAGTGAGAACTCATGTATTGTGGTCGGTGATTTAACAGCCGCTCGGAGAGATGGGGTACTGAAACAAACAGTAGAGGAGTAGAGGTGGAAGACTGGGAGATCGAGAACAATCTTTTCCCTCATCAACGCTCCAGACGATCCACCAACTTTCTACTCGAGAACGTGGCACACAACGAGTACCCCTGATTTGGCCTTTGCAACAAGCGATATATCCACCAAAGTAGTCCGTACGGTTACCCACCAACTAGGGGATAGTGACCATAGACCAGTCAAATTGCAAGTAGACCTCAATTTCGTACCTGAGCCCAAAATGTGGTTGCCACGGTGGAACTATAAGAGAGCCAATTGGAAACAGTATGGAGCACTGACTGATGCAAATGTTGAACGAATCAACATGCATGAAAAGAAAAACGTGCGAATCGTGGCAAGGGAACTGTCAGAAGCAATCCTGAAAGCGGCACAGGAAACCATCCCCAGAGGCGCACGAAAGGATTACAAGCCATACTGGACAGCAGAGGTTCAGAAGCTTGAAAAGACCTTGAGAAGACAAGGAGTGAGGCAGAGCAGGCACAGTCAGTGGAGACAAACATTGTCTACAAGGCGGCAGCAGCAAAATACAGAAGAGAGGTCAAACGAGTGGCGAGACAGAGTTGGATCAAAACAACCGAATCCCTGAACCTCGATAGGGACGGCCATAAACTGTGGAAGCTGGCCAAAGCGCTGAGCGATGAAAACACCAGCAGACCACCATAGTCCTCGAACAAGACAAGAAGATGGCTTGGGAGGGGAAACGCAAACATCCTGATGCAACAATATGCCGAAGTCAGCAGAGTAAGCATAGCAAAGGAAAAAGTTGATGCCACCAAGAGAAAAGCTCGAGCTCTCCAAGGCGAGCCAAGAAAAGCAGATAGTCACCTAACGGACACATTCACCAGTAACGAGCTGGAAGAGGCTTTAAGGACCTGAAACTCCAGGAAGTCGCTCTGGAAAAGATGGGATCACCAATGAGATGCTTACAAACTTGGGAAACAGAGCAAAGGTCGCTCTACTGTCCGTTCTCAACATGTCGTGGAGAACAGGCATAGTACCGCAAGAATGGAAAGAAGCAATCATGGTACCCATCCTAAAACCAGGCAAAAATAAACTCGACCCAGCGAGTTACAGACCAATAAGCCTCATAAGCTGCACGGGCAAACTTATGGAGCGCATGGTGAACAAACGCTTATCCTGGCACTTGGAAAGCAAAGGGCTGCTTATGGCACAACAAGGCGGTTTTCTGAGATACAGATCCACAGAGGATCAAGTAACCTACATTGTCCAGGGAATCGAGGACGGTTTCAAGAAAGAAACAGACACTGGCGGTCTTGGTAGATATGGAGAAGGCATTTGACACAGTCTGGAAAGAAGGATTAAGGCTAAAACTGCTCACCCTCGGCGTAAAGGGAAGAATGTACAATTGGCTCGATAGATACCTAGAGAACAGAACAGCAAGAGTTCAGGTTCAGGGGTACAAAACTGTGAAGGCCACACTGGAGCAAGGAGTTCCCCAAGGAGGAGTGCTCTCACCGACTCTCTTTCTAGTCTTCGTCAATGACATTGCAACATGCCTTCCAGAACGAGTTCACTCTGGCATGTATGCAGACGACTTGGCAATATGGGCGCGAGAAGAGTCAATGCCTACAGCAGAAAATCGACTGCAAGCTACGTTAAATAACCTTGAAGTGTGGTCAGCAAAGTGGAATATGAAAATAAATCCTTCAAAGACCACTTACACTGTGTTCTCCCAGAATAACAAGGATTACAAGATAAGCTTAAAGTCAGAGAACCTTCCAGAAAATAAACCTCAAGTACTAGAGTCACACTCGACAGAAGCTGATTGTGCACCCAGACGAGAATGCACGGAAAGCGAGACATAGGCACAATGATGGGAACTCGCAGTCCACATGGGGAGCAAACACAGAATTCTCAAGACACTTTACTCTGGTAGAGGGACCGCTCTCAGAGTACGGTATGGAGCGTGAGCAATGCATCGAACAAGCTTGCAAAGTGACGCAGTCAAAACCGGGCTTACGCATATCACTGGAGCCAAAAGCGATCAAGCGATGGAGACCATCACAGGCATCCAACCAGACGACCGAAGGACAGAAAGTAGTAGCTTGCGGAAACCAAACGGCTCAAATCTCACCCAATGCATGAAAGAATGTATGAATCCGAGGGAGAATCAGAATCTAACTCGTTAGAATCTCTAACGCACTGACCACAGACCATCCAGTCCTGTCCAAATGCACAGCCAAACCAATCCGACAATTGACAAGTGTCTGCCATGGAAAACAAAATGCAGAACTAAGGAATCAATCCCAGGCATACTGGGCAAAGTGATCAAACAACCTCGACAGAAAAACTGCACAGAAGAACACATAGAATCAGAGTACCTCGAAATGAGGACGCACGCTACACAGATCGGAAATAACGCACAAGCGATGCGGAGGAGGAAAGGCTTAAAATCTCAAAGAAAGTCACGGTAAAGCGATTGCAACGGCAAATACTCGAATAAACCCCAGCGAGCAGAGGCAATCAGAGGCGGCGAAGATCTGGAGAGAAGAGCTACACGCAAAAGCTCGTGATATTCACCGATGCCATCGGTCATCACGGCACTCAAATGCGTCGGCAAAACTGAGATGAATGAGCTCAAAAACGTCTCTCGCTGAACTAACGAGTTCACTCAAACGCACCGTCATCCAGTGGATACCGTCACACCGCAACATTAGAACGAGCGGCCGACAGCCAGCCAAGAGGGCGGGCGACACTCAGACGATCTCGAGATCAGCTATGAGGAAGTCAAACAACCATCGGTTCGCACTATCGAAGCAAATGGGCAAAAGACCACCCGCAGTATACAGACAGTGACGGATACTATGGTCTCTCTCGCAGTGAACAAGTTGCCATATTTCGCCTCCGACGGCCACAACAAGCTCAGAGCTCACATGTTCCATAAATTTAAAATTAGCAAACTAGCCTGTCCCCATGCAATAGGAGAGATGACTACAGAACACTCTTCAAGACTGTCAACGTTTAGCAGGTATAGAAAAGATACTGGCCACAACACACAGAGCTTCACGAAAAGCTGTACGGAGAAACGGAGTCCCAAAAACAACAGTAAAATTCATGATAGAAGTTGGTCCATCAGGCTAGGCCGGAACGCAAAGAAGAAGATATACCACTTGCGCTCAGCACTTCTAGCATCTTAAATTGCTGAACGTAAACATATACCACTTGCGCTCAGCACTTCTAGCATCTTAAATTGCTGAACGTAAACATATACCACTTGCGCTCAGCACTTCTAGCATCTTAAATTGCTGAACCTACACATATATCACTTGCGCTCAGCACTTCTAGCATCTTAAATTCAAGCTCTTGCAATTGAATCGTGCATGTTCTAATGATACAGTGGACAAGGACGGCAGGAACCTATGTTCGTGGCAGCGTCAAGCAAGCTAGACAGGTCAATGAGGAAGGGCTAGACTAAATATGACTTCCTGGTCTCCGGGTTGAGGTTTTTGCTTGGGAGTAACACTACCATCCTGTACAAATTCGTCACGGTAGGGAAACCTTCCTTCCTTTCCTTTGCGTTCCCGGCCTAGACTGATAGACCAACTTCTATCATGAATTTTACTGTTGTTTTTAGGACTCCGTTCCTCCGTACAGCTTTTCGCGAAGCTCTGTGTGTTGGGCCAGTACTCTTTCTTATACCTGCTAAACGTTGACAGTCTTGCAAGACGTGTTCTGCCGTCATGTCTGCCATATTGCATGGGCACAGGCTAGTTGTGCCAATTTTAAATTTATGGAACATATGGGCTCGGAGCTTGTTGTGGCCGGTACGGAGGCGAAATATGGCAACTTGTTCACTGCGAGAGAGACCATGGTATCCGTCACTGTCTTTGTACTGGGGTGGTCTTTGCCCATTTGCTTCGATAGTGCGAACCGATGGTTGTTTTGACTTTCTCATAGCTGATCTCGAGATCAGTCTGGGGTAGTCGCCCACCCTCTTTGGCTAGCTTGTCGGCCGCTCGTTTCCCCTAATGTTGCAGTGTGACGGTATCCACTGGATGACTGTGCGTTTGAGTGAACTCGTTAGTTCAGAGAGGGACGTTTTGAGCTCATTCATCTCAGTTTTGCCGACGCATTTGAGTGCCGTGATGACCGATAGAGCATCGGTGATATCACGACCTTGTTGCGTGTAGTGTTTCTTCTCTCCAAGATCATTTCGGTCGCTTCTTTGATTGCCTCTGCCTCTGCTCGGTAGTTATTCGAGTATTTATCAGTTGCATCGCTTTCTTGACCGTGACTTTCTTTGAGATTTAGCACTATTCCCCCCCGCCATCGCTTATTGCGTTATTTGCCGATCCGTCCGTGTAGACGTGCGTCCACTCATTTTCAGGGTATTCTGATTCTATGTGCTCTTCTGCTGCAGTTTTTCTGTCGTGGTTTGTTTGATCCTTTGTTCTGTATGCCTGGGATTGATTCCTTAGTTCTGGCATTTTTGTTTCCATGCGACACTTGTCGATTGCCGGGATTTGTTTGGTTGTGCATTTGGAAAGGACTGGATGGTCTCTGGTCAGTGCTTAGAGATTCTAACGAAGTTAGATTCTGTATTCTCCACTTTCCGAATTCATACATTCTTTCATGCATTGGGTGAGATTCGAGCCGTTTGAGTTTTTCCGCAAGTACTACTACTTTCTTGTCCCTTCGGTCAGTCATTGGTTGATGCCGTGATGGTCTCCATCGCCTTGATGGGCGTGGACTTTATGGCTCCAGTGATAATGCGTAAAGCCCGGTTTTGACTGCTGCTCACTTTTGCGAATTGCTTGTTCGATGCATTGCTCCACGCTGCCATACCGACTCTAGGAGCGGTCGCACTTACCAGAGTAAAGTGTCTTGAGAATTCTGGTGTTTGCTCCCATGTGGAACCTGCGAGTTTACGCACATGTTAGCCATGTCTCCGCTTTTGCCGTAGCATTTTCGATCTGGGTGCACCAAGTCAGTTTTCTGTCGAGTGTGACTCCTAGGTACGTTGGGGTTTTATCTCTGGAAGGTTCAGCCCATTGACTGTAAGCAGTTATCGAAACATTAACCAAGTCACTCCTATTCATAGGCATGAAGGGTTCTAGAGTCATTGACGTATAAGACTGGAAGTCACCCGGGGGTGCCCGGGGCTGCAAGAGAAGCAAAGA
>JADZMA010000812.1:0-29333 GCA_020796225.1 Arion vulgaris | reverse complement strand
GATATGTTTCCCTGAACTGTCTGGTGTAATGATAGCAACATTACGTACACATAGTTTCTGTAATTAGTACGATCGATATGATTCCTGAACTGTCTGGTGTAATGATAGCAACATTACGTACACATAGTTTCTGTAATTAGTACGATGATATGATTCCTGAACCGTCTGGTGTAAGATAGCAACATACGTACACATAGTTTCTGAATTAGTAATGATCGATATGATTCCTGAACTGTCTGGTGTAATGATAGCAACATTACGTACACATAATTTCTGTAATTAGTACGATCGATATGATTCCTGAACTGTCTGGTGTAATGATAGCAACATTACGTACACATAATTTCTGTAATTAGTACGATCGATATGATTCCTGAACCGTCGGGTTTAATGATAGCAACATTACGTACACATAGTTTCTGTAATTAGTACGATCGATATGTTTCCCTGAACCGTCTGGTGTAATGATAGCAACATTACGTACACATAATTTCTGTAATTAGTACGATCGATATGATTCCTGAACCGTCTGGTGTAATGATAGCAACATTACGTACACATAATTTCTGTAATTAGTACGATCGATATGATTCCTGAACCGTCTGGTGTAATGATAGCAACATTACGTACACATAATTTCTGTAATTAGTACGATCGATATGATTCCTGAACCGTCTGGTGTAATGATAGCAACATTACGTACACATAATTTCTGTAATTAGTACGATCGATATGATTCCTGAACTGTCTGGTAATGATAGCAACATTACGTACACAAAATTTCTGTAATTAGTACGATCGATATGTTTCCCTGAACTGTCTGGTGTAATGATAGCAACATTACGTACACATAATTTCTGTAATTAGTACGATCGATATGATTCCTGAACCGTCTGGTGTAATGATAGCAACATTACGTACACATAATTTCTGTAATTAGTACGATCGATATGATTCCTGAACCGTCTGGTGTAATGATAGCAACATTACGTACACATAATTTCTGTAATTGTACGATCGATATGATTCTGAACCTGTCTGGTGTAATGATAGCAACATTACGTACACATAATTTCTGTAATTAGTACGATCGATATGATTCCTGAACCGTCTGGTGTAATGATAGCAACATTACGTACACATAATTTCTGTAATTAGTACGATCGATATGATTCCTGAACCGTCTGGTGTAATGATAGCAACATTACGTACACATAGTTTCTGTAATTAGTACGATCGATATGATTCCTGAACTGTCTGGTGTAATGATAGCAACATTACGTACAATAATTTCTGTAATTAGCATGATCGATATGATTCCTGAACCGTCTGGTGTAATGATAGCAACATTACGTACACATAATTTCTGTAATTAGTACGATCGATATGATTCCTGAACCGTCTGGTAATGATAGCAACATTACGTACACATAATTTCGTAATTAGTACGATCGATATGATTCTGAACCGTCTGGTGTAATGATAGCAACATTACGTAAAAATAATTTCTGTAATTAGTACGATCGATATGATTCCTGAACCGTCTGGTGTAATGATAGCAACATTACGTACACATAATTTCTAATTAGTATGATCGATATGATTCCTGAACCGTCTGGTGTAATGGATAGCAACATTATACACATAATTTCTGTAATTAGTAATGATCGATATGATTCCTGAACCGTCTGGTGTAATGATAGCAACATTACGTACACATAATTTCTGTAATTAGTACGATCGATATGATTCCTGAACCGTCTGGTGTAATGATAGCAACATTACGTACACATAATTTCTGTAATTAGTACGATCGATATGATTCCTGAACCGTCTGGTGTAATGATAGCAACATTACGTACACATAATTTCTGTAATTAGTACGATCGATATGATTCCTGAACCGTCTGGTGTAATGATAGCAACATTACGTACACATAGTTTCTGTAATTAGTACGATCGATATGATTCCTGAACCGTCTGGTGTAATGATAGCAACATTACGTACACATAATTTCAATACTGTAATTTTAAATGATCTTTGTTACCAGTTACTTTACTAACATCACCATTCAATTAACGTTACCTGCAACTGTATCACAGCAAGAATGCCATACATGGTTCCTAAAAACATAAGGCCGACTAGCTCAGACTTGAAAAATCAAAATACCTGTTTCATGGGGGCTAGTTTTTATAAGTGTTTGATTGAACACTGTAAGGTTGTCTACAATTTTACACAATTCTTACAACAGTCTATAGTTATTTATTGAGGAATAATGTTAATAATACTGATATTACTTAGTGTTAAATTTAATTTGTAACATAATATAATCTTGATGTAGCATGTTGTGTTATTTTTAAAAAGAATTTCTGTATCTAAAAATACTGGAATGTAAAGTCACGCTACGATTGTGGTCTGATTTTCCAGAATTTTTATTTACCTGAGCCCGCCGGCCTTATGTTATCAGAGGCCACGGCATATACAACAAACATCTGTTACAAGTTATAACTTTATCAACACATTTTATAGACGTATTCTCAGACATGAGATTGTATGATGGTGTGGCAAACACAGACTTGTGGATCAGAACAGAACAGGTCTCCCGATGACACAGATAAGGAGGATAAATGGCGATGGGTCAGCATACCCTGTGGAAGAAACAGTCGAGTATCACTAGACAAGTACTTGAGAGGAACCCGCAGGGGAAGGAAATGAGGAATCCTAAACAAACCGGAAGACGGAGTCATCTTGGGGAATTGAAGGATGCTAGAGTACCCAGGAAAGTCATACAGAAAACGGCACGACAGGAGGAAAAGCGGAAGACAACTGTTGAGGCCCATGCTTTATGAGGAAACGATAAAAATATGTATGTCTGAAGTCAACAACTATTATACTTTATCTCAGTACGTTTTATATAACACATTGCCCGCCTGTCCAACGTGTTCGTAGCGCGTTGGACGACTGATGACAAGCCTCTGTGAGTGCGGGTCATTCCGCGGGCTGGCAGAAAAGCCCCAGGTTCTCTAGATTTAAGTTGTTCGTGGCACCGAACCGAAGAGTTACGATGTCCATGGCACTGAGCCGAAGAGCTGAAAGCTCAAGTGCTTCTGGATTGGGAAAAAAAGTAACACATTACAACAACATCATAACTTGTTTCGTCACGGCAAACACTCTCGGATTGTTCAGCTTATATGTACATTATTCTAATTCTCAGAGTTATTCATCTTCTGGTGGTCTCTCTGATGTGGAGATAAGTGTCCTCCTCTCATTCCAAATGAACTCAATTCAATGGTAAACTACTGAACGTATAAGGTGTCTAGAAAATAAACGACGAGTTTATTAGGGTTGATAACGAAGTCATCATATAAGGGGTATTCCATGATTTTCATTGTCATTTCACAACGCCGCTGCCCAGGTAAAACTGGTTATCAAAACTAAAATATATTTCCTAACATTTTCAACATCTTCTAAATCACATCGGAAGCACTAGCTGAGGCTACGGAGTTCGTGCACTGTCGTTGAGATCTTAATGTGTAAGAAATAACGCGGAACCCAGATGGTTACTCAGCGAAGAGCGATGATGCTGGTTCTAGCTATCATCAATCAACCATTTTAAAGACAGATATAATCAACATTAATCACACGGCAAACATAAGCAGACAAGAAACAATTTATTTCAACAAACAACTGTTGAGGCAAACCTACAACCATTGCTGATAACTTTATGCAAATCTCTCAGCAAGATACACAGAGTTGATTGATTAATCGATCTACTTGCCTATTTGGCTAAAATCGGTAACATTTCCTATATAAGGGAAATAAGATTGCAGTAAAACTATGTAGCAATGTCAAAAACATAAAACAAATTACTGTAGATTTACAAAAAGCAAAAAAGATACACTGCAAAAACAATACAATGCAAAAACAATACAATGCAAAAACAATACAATGAAAAAACAATACAATGCAAAAAAGCAATCTTTCGACCAAAAGGTTGTTTTCAAGCAAATGATATACCTGAGTGGTTACCGGGGCCCAAATTTGGGGTGTAAAGAATAGGAACCACTGTTGCTCTGCCATGCATTTCGTAGAGACGACTAAAGGGGGTTTGATTGAAATCGGATGCACATGCCCTAAACGTGTAGAAGTCTATGGGTTTAGGGCCTACCAAACCAATGTGTAACGTATACATGTTCTTGGTAAAGATCAAACATATCACAAAGAGTGATTAAAATTGGGTGTAAAGAACGAACGCAAAGAAGAAGAAGAAGAAGCAAATGATACAACAGAAGTGAAGAATTTCACTTTTTACACGACACAGAACATATAGAATCTGACAATAATTTCATTTTATGGTCGTTATAAATTTGTTGTCAGATTCTACAGAGTGTTCAAGATTAAAGCAGCCGCATTGACAAATCGAAAGTTGCCAGATAATCTATCGCGTTATGTTTATGTACTATTTAAACTGGTTCTGACTAGCTCGTCACATTTGTTCATCGCCCTTCCCGCACTACAATTACATACCGTCACAAAACCCTTTGACCTATACTACGTCATAGCTGAACCTTCTCATTTTCATACATATATGCCAGATTAGCTCCATTCACAGGCTGCTATTATCTTGAACACCCTGTATATGTCTTGTGCCGTGTAAGAAGTGAATATTTGATTCAGAAGGTGATGGTCATATCACTTCAATGCCCGCGTGCCCAGCGTGTTCGTAGGCGTTGGGACTACGGGTGACTAGTCCTCTGCATGTGCGGGTTCAACTCCGAGGACTAGCAGAAAAGCTACAGGTTCCCAGATTTACGGTGTTCGTGGCACCGAGCCGAAGGGTTACGATGTCCATGGCACTGAGCCGAAGAGCTTTCAGCTCAAGTGTTTCTGGATCGAAAAAAAAAAAATCACTTCAATTAATCAGTTTCTTTCAATACTTCCAATCCTCTTCCAGTTGTACAATCATGACTCATTTTCACTTGACAATTTGACCTTCCTGTTCCCTCGGTTAAAAACGTAACCTTCTACCTGATCCCGTTTTATACCTCCTCTCACTCCTCTTCCATATCTTACTCAGTCATCACCTCTTGGTTGTATAAATACATTTCTGTACGAGCACTCTAGTGTCAGTGTCCTTACATCGTTAAACTCTAGACAAGTCCATCGTTTTATATATTGAGTGCATTTGAATAATGATTGTGGAGGTTTGATTGATTGATTGATTGATAGGACCATAATCATTGCACTTCGATGAGTAATCATGTGTGCTTCTGATTCTTTTTCACATGAAGATCTCAGCGGCAGAGAAACGAACTCAGTAACAACGGCGAGGGTCACCATGTAATTTTGAAGATGGAAGATATTTTTGTAGGAATTTTAGTTTTAATTTTTTTCTAATGAATTTTGCCTGAACAGCGGCTTTCCAGTCTACTCTTCTCGATTTTGCAGGGCCCTAAGGGTTCTTTACGTGCTACTGAACCTACGTTTTATCGTCCGTCTCCGATAAGACTTGGAACTTGATCTCACCTACACGGACTTCAGGGATCTCTCGAAAAATATCCAGATGGCTCCACGAGGGAATGAACCTGTTACCTTTGGCACGAGAGACAAACACCTAACTTCTACGCCAAGAGACTCCTTTACTCAACCACTTATTCACAGAGATCCTTGGGCAAAGGGAAACGTCGAGAACGATAGAGTATAAATTCTCTCCGACAATCAGCTTTAGGTATTTTTTAAGAAACGTGGGTTAAAGGATTGGCCTTCTGTTACTATACAGGACTGATTGGCCGGGATGGCTCTGGTTCACTTGTGATTTACGAAGAGGGTTGCAAATATGGGACACTCTCATGATATGTCCGGGTTTACGATCCTTCCCCCCACCACCATGTTATAGATTATATCGTTATATCTTGCAGTCCTGATTAATGTTCTGTCTGGTTTGTTTGTAGAATGATTTAACAGATATTCACACAAAGACACGATATAAATGACAAACGTGTTCTTGTATAGGTTTTCATACATTTATTGGTATTATGGTTTCTTTATTTTCTGGACATAGATCAACAGCGTGTCCATTCCATCACCAATCTTCATCTTCGTCTCCTTGTTTACTAACGTTTCTACGCCGTCCTACGTCAATTGGTTTTTCTACGTCAAGTCTCGTTTAGTGTTGCCATTCTGCTTATAATGAACAGGTTTAGTGTGCAAACACTACAGTCAACTACTAAAATATCTACAACTACACACTAAAGCTAACTGTTTGATCCACCAGCTACCCCCTGGGGATGAGGGATTTTCTGCATCCCTCTACACGTGGAGCTTCTAGCCGAATGGATTATATAGCGCGGACTCTATTCGGGAGATTCGGGTTAAACCTGGTACGGCCTAGAAGTTTTTATCTGCTGTGGACATCAAGAAAAACTCTATCCTGAACAGTTTCGTGACGACTGCACTAGCCATGCGGCCATTAAATTTCATAGGCACACACCCCTCCTTCCTGTCTTACACCGTATTAAAGATCGGTAGGTACCAGCAGTAACGACAGATGTTTTATTCTAAAAATATATTTATTTTTAAGGATAGATTATCTATAGGGGTGTCCTGAACTCAAAGACGTCAAATGTAAAACCGTTTTAAGTGTTTTTTATTTTTTATAGTGAAAACATGTAGGTTGCTACGAAATAACGCACCGGAAATGTGCAAAATCCACCATTACTATTCTTGCACTACTCCGGTACGTGTATATGCCATAGAAAACTGAAATGAAGGAAGAAAACAGTTGTAACTAAAACTACACCGGTTGGATTGAAAGTGGAAGGAAGGAATGTCACGGTCTGGCTGTTGGTACACTTATGTCAAAGTAAGGGATAGGAATTCCCGTAAAGGTGAGTTCAGTGTTCAGGTGTGTGTTTTTTCCCTTTTTTTCAGATGCAAGAAAATGTTCCACCTGTACTATACTTGTTGAAATTATAAGCAGGAAGTCTTCACTCATCAAATTGAAATATGAAAAATAGATACAAATACTTTCTGTTGTCTCTCCTCTTCTTTCTGTTTCTCTAATACTGTTTTTGATATCAGCGTCAGGATAAGTAGAGATTACTTCAGAATGTGCCTTGTATGTGCACTATGTACATTGGTCTTTACAGCATTAGTTATTTATGTGGTCTTTCATATCATATAATGTCATAACTGTACGAATAGCAGATACCATACAATACTAAGTGGGGGCATATGTGACAACTACCAGCAGCATGATTATGAAAGAGCTGGCAGGGACAAAATCCTGGAGGGCTAACGACGAAGCATTCACTCATGCATGCGTGTTCAGATACTATATGTGCATGATACAGAAGATCAAACCCTGTTATGTGTGATGTCTGTAGATATAGCTATTGAAAAATGTGACAATCCAGTCATTCACCTTCATCTTTGCCGCAGGTTATTCTGGGGTAAAGGTCGATTAGAGAACGGGCCCAACTGTCTAGAAATGCTGCGATTGACAATATACCTTCTATGGACAAAATCAATGCTCTAAGAGAAGGCATCTTCTTCTTCTTCTTCACTCTACGCCCCTAGGGAAGCATAGGTCCGAAACCAAGACCTTCCAAGCCCGCCTATCCAATGTCATCTTTTCCAGATCTCTCCACTCTCTCCCCATTTACTTGCGTGGTCCTTCTTCTTCCTCGGATAGCGAGCTATGAATTGTCTTGGCTTTTCGCTTCTGAGCTATGTAGTGTTGTTTACGGTGTGGGGTAGCTAGCCCCACTACCAACCTCCTTAGTTGCCTCTTACGACATGCAAGCAGGTAACAGTGGCTCTATTCTTTACACTCTAATTTGCGCCCAGGTAACCACTAGGACGAAGAAAAGACATACGCTCTGACTATTTAAGTTAAACAGAGAAGATAAAAGGAATTCTCTATCCCGTCAGCGCACAAGCTATACATACCGATAAATGTGACAAGACAACCCATGCAAGAAACCCCAGTATATACATCAACAAGCACAGAACGAAAATTGTTAGTATAAACACGTTAGTGTAATGAGTCAAGTGTCAAACAACGGGGACACGATGAAAGAAATAAACTCTCGTATTGCTATAGCAGCTAGTGCTCTACTAAATTAACGAAAATCTGGCAATCTCAAGACCTTAGTATATGCACAAAAGTTAAATTATTTAGGTCATGTGTAATTCTGTACTTGACTAGGTTGTGAAAGTTGGAAATCAACAAAGAAAATTGATAAGAAACTGACAGCTTTGAGAATAAATGTTCCGAAAAATTATTAAAAGTAAAATGGAGTGATTTCTTTCTAACAACACAGTGAGAGATAGAACACACCAACAACCCGTATCAAACATTATAAGGAAACGAAGGTGGAAATATTTAGGTCATGTTCTTAGATCAGACGAAAAGAGACTAAATCGACAAGTCCTTATGTGGTCACCAGTTGGGAAAAGAAAACGTACCAAAGACCACTTTTTCGAAGAACCATCCAATAAGAAAGTAAACTATTGGGATGTAAAACCATACACGATCTCCAACTGCTAGCAAAGAACCGCATCACATGGGGATCTAAAACCTCTGCCCTATGTGCCGTCTTTGGCACGAAAGGAACAAACTAACTAAACTAACTAACTAAACACACTAAACCGGAGATCGAACCACTGATGGGCATATGAGATGGGAAGCCTTAGGTGATCGAACCACTGGGTGGGCATATGAGATGTGGCACTTAGAGATCGAACCACTGATGGGCATGAGATGTGTACACTTAGAGATCGAACCACTGATGGGCATATGAGATGTGCGATGAAGATGATCCTCAAATGAACAATGAGCAATGATAAACTACTTCCCAACATAGTTTCTATATATTAGTAAAAAAACATGAGATGAGTAGGTTTTTGGGGACCCAGGAGTTCGTGTTTTTTGAACATTTCCTCGGCAGATGATTGTAACTCTGCCAATGGAATGAAGATATAAAAAAAACCGGGAGCAATGATTTTTAATTTCTCGTCTTTATCCCCTATTGTTTAGAGAAAACATTAAATATTGATTTTTTATGTCAGCGGGAGAGACTAAAAGGGTGGTGTCCATTTGGGAGAATACACCTGAATACACCAGCTGAAAAAAGGGAAACCCAAGATGGAATCATCAAAGGGGAAGGGGGCAACCAAAAAAGATGCATTTTATGGAGTTACAGGCATTTTTTAAAAATTCCACAATACCACAGAATAAAGCGCCCGGGGTGCACTATCCGAAACTGATCATCAGTTAAACCCAACGCATAAAGAAAAAAAAAGCAGAGAAGAACAAAAAGAAAAAGAAAAATTGGAAAAATAAAGAATTGGTTGTGGGAAAATCTCAAAGTATTTTAGTTCAAAATGAAAATTGTGCCATATCCGACTTTTTTAAACCCCCCACAGTAAACTAGTCGTCGTTTTTTCGAGCCATCATTTAAAATTCCAAGAGTGGGGAAGCTTTACCATCTTTATAGTTCGAGAGTCGGAGAAGCTGGAACATTTATACGTTCGAGAGTCGGAGAAGCTTTCGAGCCATCATTTATATTTTCGAGTTGGGAAGTTTTTGGAGCCATCTTTTAAAATAGGTTCGAGAGTGGGAGAAGCTTTGACCACCAAACGTTAAGATTTTGGGGACCCGAGCCATCATTTAAAAGTTTCGAGGGGTAGCTTTCGAGCCATCATTTATACGTTTCGAGAGTTGGGTACCCGAGCCATTCATTTATACCCCTTTTGAGAGGCGGGCTTGAGCCATCATTTATTTTTCGAAATGGGAGAAGCCGAGCCATCATTTATACTTTTCGGAGTTGCAGTAGTTTGGCCATTTTTTATACGTCGGGAGAGTTGCAGAGCGGGAGCCATCATTTTATACGCTTGGAGTCGGGTTTGGCCTTTTATTTATACGTTCGGGGTCGGAGTATTTGAGCCATCTTTAAAATTGTTCGAGAGTCGGTAGCTTTCGAACCATCATTTATACGTTCGGGGTTTTGGGGGAGCTGAGCCATCATTTATACTTTCGGAGATCGCAGTAGTTTTCGAGCCATTTTTAAGTTGAGAGTCGGAGAAGCTGACCCATCATTTATACGTTCAAGAGTCGGAGTAGCTTGACCATCTTTTTTATACGTTCGAGAGTCGGATAGTTTTTGAGCCATCATTTATACGTTCGAATTGCACCCTTGAGCCACATTTATACGTTCGAGAGTTGGGGAGCTTATTTGGGAAGGAACGGGGCATCTTGGGCCCATTTCCCGGGCCCTTCAATTCATAATGAGCCGGGAGTTTTTACCACCGTAATGGCTCTACTGACCTACCTCATCTGGGTCCCAAAAAAAGTGGGGAAGTTAAGACTGTTTGGGGGGATGTTGCCCATAATATCCCCCATCTGCCGAGGGTCAATGAAAAAATAGGGACCAAACCAACCTATTATCCTATTTATCTCGGAAAAAAAAAAGAGGCCCTTTTCCCCTTACCTTTAACATTACTTAAAAGTACAGTATTTTCTTAATTCTTTATGAACAGTAAATCTATTTTTTTACTGTTTGAAAAATTTCTTTTTACAAATTTTTTTTTTTAAAAATTCCCCCTTGGTTTAAACCATGGGGTTGGATTGCACGAGTTCACTATCGCTTAAGCTACAAACCCCCAAATTAGTTTTAAGTTTAATAAACTAAATTTTTAACAAATTGTTTGGGACACCCCTTTTGTCATTTCCCTTTAAATTTCTAACGCGAGTATTCCTATTTCCGGCACGTTAAACATGAGAAGTAAATTTTTGAACATTTTATTTCTACATTTTTTCTATCTTTTTCTAAAAGAAAAAAATGGTTTTTGATTTTGCCTATTTTTTTTGGGAAGTTTTTTTATTTAAGTGTGGAGGAGGCAAATCGGGGAAGATCCCGGAAAAATATAATGTTTTTGAGTGTTTGGTTTATTTTTACGGAGGTTCGGGAAAAACCCTTTGGGACACAAAAAATTTCTTTAAAAGGTCAACGTATAAAATTCGATGTGGCAAGAAAATAAACTTTCATCTTTTAGATAGATAAATAGAGAAAATAAAAATGTAGGGGAAAAGAAGAGTTTTGAGAGATCTTCGACGAGAAGTCAATTTTAAAAAACCACACACAAACGGGTAAAGGGCCCTTTTTCCCCCTTTTGGAGATGACATGGAAAAAAATAATTTTGTCTCGAAAAAGGGATCAACGGGGATCCCCCCCCATGGAAAAGTCTGTTGGGCCCAAAGTCTGTTTTTCTTGACTAAATTAATTTGTACCCTCACAATATGAGTTTGGGGAAAGATGAATAATTTATTTTGATTACCCATTTTAAAAAAGATTCCAAAAGCAGACGCACACCTATTTTTTTCTCTTTCCCTTTTTTAACCCTTGGGATTGTGGCATATGCCTCAACCAACTAAATCCCAAATTTTTCCCTATTCTACCCATCTCCCGGGCCCCAAGCCTTTTCTTTATATTGTTAATCTCGCCCCCAAATCTTTTTTATGTTTTTTAGGCCCGCTTTCTTCCCCCCTTTGTGTGTTCCAGGAAAGTACCCTTCTATTATATTTTTTTTTTTCCCAAAGTGGTCCTACCCAGTCCCATTGTTTTTTTTTTTTTTTACTACGGGTCAGCACAAAGTTTTTCTTTGGAAAAATGAAACGTGAAGAAGAAAGTGGAAGATGATGAAGTAGATGATGGGAAAATGAGAATGGGGGGAAAAAGGGAAAAGCAAAAAAAAAGGGTGAAGAAAAAATGAAAAGAAATGAAGAAAAAAAAACTAAAGATTTGGGAAAAAAGGAAGGCGAAAAAGGTTTTTAAGAATAAAAAAAATATTAAAAGAGTAAGATGAAGATGAAGAAAGTGTAGAAGAAAGGGACGAAATATGAAGATCCAGGGATTTCAAATTGATTAATTGATAGAACGATCACCTTGCATTTCGGTAAAAAATAGATGTGTCGATTCTTCTTATTTAAGGGAATTTTCAACGCTGGAGAAAGAAGCTGTTAGATCGACGGGGGCCCCCGGGAACCTTTTTTAAGAGGGTTTAAAATTTATTGTAATATTATTTTTCATTTTTTTACAAATTTTTGCACAGACAGCAGTTTCAGCTTTCTGTTCGATTTTCAACTGGCAATTGTTATTGGGAGGTCCTTAATTTGAATACAGAAACTACGTGTTATCGTCTGTCCTCGATAAGACATGGACCCCGATTTCACCCACAAGGAGATGAGGAAATGGGGGTCCCCTACCTTGGTTGCCCAGACGGGGAACCCTTTTTGCTGTGGTTCCGTCCCCATTGTTGTTTGGGCTGCCATTCCCACTTCTTTATGGTTCTCCCTTTATCCTGGGTTCAAATTTTGTTGATGTATCTTTCTGATGGAAAATTTAGATTTATAGTTTGTTAAAATTTTAGTTTGGTCCATCCTTTTCTTTCATTTATTTTCCTAACGATGGTATTCTTTTAAACAAGACGATACATGATTGTATTCAAAAATAATAAACAACTGGGATCCATTAAATTTCTATTTTTAAATGGTGTTTAAGGATAAAAAGGAACACATCCATTTTTGAAATTAAATGTTTTATGTCATTCTTTTTATTTACTAACTAACATCCTAGAAACCACAAACTGTCACTTTTTTTTCTACAAAAAACGTCGTTTTTTAGTTATGTGTTGCACTTCACATAGAGAGAAATTTAAAAAAGCCCAAAATAAAAAAACCTAAATTAAAATACTCAAACCCATTCCAACTGTCCTTTCCCTCCGCTGCCATCTGGGGAACTATGACATGGGGAATCAAAAAATATTTTAACCTTAACGGGGGAACAAAACCCGGCATTTTGGGCGAGGAAGAGGTTAGCACCCCACCCCGCCACAGGTTCAACTCTCCACCCCCAACCCCAAAAAAAAAACAGTAAAAAAAAAAATTATTATCAATTCAATTACTTTTAAAAAAAACGGGACGGAGTCAAGACTTCCCCTTTATTTGTCAATATACTTAACAAGAACACAAAGAATAAATATAGACTGGGTCTACTGTTACAGATTTTTTTTTAAGTTTTAAATAAAACATTTGATATCTTTTTTACGGGTGTTCTATATTAACTTTTTAATGGGCAAAAAAAATCAAATCTTGTGATAAATTGATAAATAGGTTAAAAAAAAATATGATATATAAAAAAAAAGAAAACTATAAGAAACAGGGTAAAATTTTTTTCATCAGGTAAACTAGATGATTTTTTATTGATAAGTTTCAACACTTAGTGAGACCAGCTGTAGTAATAAATGGAGATGATGACCCCCTTTTCCCAGGCAAGTTGATCGAACGGAAATGAGAAAAGAAAACAGGGGTCGTTTGGGATCTGCCAGATATACGTAGAAGTTTAACTTTTCAAGTTTTGGGAAATTTAAATTCTTCCGAAGACAAGGGCGAGAATCACCGGGGTTATATTTTTAAAATTTTTAAATAGGTGTTTTCCCAGAGAGTTTTTTTTGGGTAGAGGTTAGGTGTTTAGCCTCCCGTTCCAACGGTATTTTGTTTTTCCCTGTCGTGGAGCCATCAGGATATTTTTGAGATCTCTGATTCAGTGTAGGTAAATCAAGTTTCCTAGTCTTACCCGGAGATGGACGATAAAAACGTAGGTCCTGTGTTCAAATTGGTTCAAAAAAACCCTTAAGGTCGGGGAAAAATCGAGAAAAAAGGCCTGGAAAGTGGGCCCGGGCAAATGAAATTAGAAAGTTTAAAAAAAATTTTTCAAAATTTTGCTATCTTAAAATTTCCCCCTGCGAACCTGGGCCTAAGGTTCGTCATTGGCTGAGATCTTCCTTTGTAAGAAAAAGATGGGAGCACACCTGATTACCCATAAAACCCGCAAAGACGATCTCCAAATTTCAATAAACCGAAAGGTTTTAATATAAAACACGGGGAATATCATTGTTCGTATCTCAGTTCGCTCCTTTTTTTCAGGGAAATCCTTCGCAAATGTTAAGAAATCTTTAAGAAGACATCCTCGGATTTATTAGAACATCTTTAAGAAGACACCCCCTCAAGGATTTATTAGAACATTTTTTAAGAAGACATCCTCATGATTTATTAGAACTTTTTAAGAAGACACCCTCAAGGATTTATTAGAATATCTTTAAAAAACACACCCTAAAGGGGTTTTATTAGAATTTTTGAACACATCCTCAAGGATTTATTAGAAAATTTTTAAGAACACACCCTCAAGGATTTATTAGAACATTTTTTAAGGGAACACATCCTCAAGGATTTATTAGAAATTTTTAAGAACACACCCCAAGGATTTATTGAAATTTTTTAAGAAACTTTTTTTAAGGATTTTTTAGAACATTTTTTAAAAAACACCCTCAAGGATTTATTAGAAATCTTTAAAACATCCCTGAGGATTTATTAGAAATTTTTTAAGAACACATCCTCAAGGATTTTAGAACATTTTTAAGAAGGAATTTTCGACAGAAATCTTTTCCCATCTATTCACGCACAAAAATTTGGGATTTATTTCGAATCCTTTTTTGACTTTCGACCTCAGGTCAAAAAAAAGAGACTTTGGGAGCGAGAAATTTTGCGCCTTGTAAAAGGGGGAAATTTTATTTCCGGGATTTTCCCGTCGATCCACCGTTTAGTGGTCGTCACCCCGGCCCCCCCGGCCCGGAGTGTTAGTCCCTTTTTGTGGAGCCCGTCTGGTGGTGACCTTGATTCGTATCCGAACCATTTGCCCTTTTTAAAAAAATAAAATTGTAGCGCCGGAAACGATCCCACCTCCTTCTGATTTCATTGTTTCGATCTGACTTTTTCGTAGTTTGGGAATTTGGGGTTGAAAAACACATCATTCTGTCTTTTGATAAAACACCTTCAAACACAGACACGCCCATCCTTTTGGGGGATCCAGAAGCACTTGAGTTTTTCAGTTTTTCTGTACTGGTGCCAGAACACTGTAAATCTGAAAATTTTGGGTTTTTCGGGTTAGTCCGCGGAATTAAACCCCCATTTAAAGAGGACTTGTCCCCCGCAGTCCAACGGGGTTTGAACACGTTTTTTGGATAGGGTGCGACACACATCTTTGGAACCCATCTTCAAATACAGACAAGTAAACTTTAAGAACCAACATCAAAAAAGAAAACAAATTTTTAAAAACCCCATTTAAAATACAGACAAGCAAATTTTTTAAAAACCCCAACATCAACAAAGAAAGAAATCTTTCAAAACCCCAAACATCAAACACAGAGAAGAAAATTTTTAAGAACCCATCTTAAAAAATACAGAAAAATTTTTCTAATTGAGAAATTTCTGATAAAAATTGACCCGTGGGAACACAAAAAAAAATGGGGGGGAGTAAAAGATTTAAAAAGTTTTCCAAAAAATCGAAGGATTGACTTTATTACACTGAGTTTTTCCATATGCCCTTGGCCCTTTGGGGTAAAAATGGCACACCACCTGATTCCCCGGACAGTTTATTCAAAAATGTGTAGGTCAACGCGACAATTTTAAATTCTTTACGTGAATTTTTTTTCCCTTGGTTGAATTTAATATTAAGAATTAAACATGTATAATTTAAGCAGGGTCAAATTTCACCTTTTTCATGGTTATTGTGCATTGTTTGGAAAACGGAAAAAAAAAGTGGTTGTATAATTTGAATTAAAAGGGTTTTAAAAAATGGGATCAACATTTATTTGCTTATAAAAACAAAAAAGAAAAATTTTGGGTTTATCCGTTTATTTATTTAACAAAAAATTTTTCGTTTTTTTTTTGGTCTGAAAATAAAGGAAGGGTATTTTTTTCAAAATTTTTTGGTAAGTAGAGCATAAAAGCAGTTTCATCCTGCTGTTCTATCCTAGAAAACCCGACAATTTTTTATGAAAAGGGGGGGAATATTATTTTTTTTTCCCCAAAAAGTTTGTTTTAGATTTTTTTTGGGGCCCTTTTTTTTTCCCTTTTAAACCCGTTACCAACCAATACCAATGTTTTGCTTCGGGATTTCCCCCGTTTTATCTCAAAAAATTTAAAAAATTTCCATCAAATACTGGGAATATGGGTTTTCCCAAAACCCCAAAATGCTTGAAGGAGGGCAGGGAGGGGGGGGAAAATTTTAAAAGGGTTTTATGGTTCCCTTTCATTTAAGAAAGGAGTTCTAATCCCCCCCGGTCGTTCTGACCCGGGGCATCATTTCGAGCCCCCAAAGGAAGCTAGGGAAGTCATCGTGTTTTTTAAAAATTAAATTAAACAAGTGGTTCATGAAGAGGGACCAAAACCCAATAGGAAAACTCAATGAAAAAATTGAAAGTTTTAATAAAAAAATTAAAATATTTTAAGAAGACATTTTTAAAAAAAAACTTAATGAAGAAAAAAAAATTTTAATAAAAAATTATAAAATTTAATGAAGACATATTAAAAAAAATTTAATGACGACATTTTAAACAAAAACTAATATTTATCTTTGGGACATTTAAATCTGAATAACTAAATATAATGCCAAAAAAGAAAACGGAAGATTTTGGCCTGACATTTTTTTCTGAACCCCCGGGTTTGGAAATTCAGAAACCACGTAACTATATGAGGTATATAAAAAATTGAGGAAAACACAACAAGACAGTGAGGAAAATAAAAATGTATTTTCCCGGTTTATTTTTGACATTTGATTTTTTTCGTTGCCAGGATCCAGTTTAAAAGAATTCTCATTTAAAATACAAATTTAGCTTTTTTTTTATCTCACATTTTTTGGATATTAAAAATCACGTGATATATGAATTGTTTCCCAAGTTCTTCATTTTCTAATATTTAAAATAAGTTTTCTTTCATCTTCTTTTATTTAAAAAGTGTTAAAAATTAATTTTCCCCATTTTAGTTCCTGAAGTTTTAAATCTTCTCTATTGTTTGTTTTAGTGTTTCATCTTTTTATTGTTTCCAATTTTTTATTTTCTATTTTTGTTTAGTTATGTTTAAATCTTCGTATTTTTTTAGTTTAGTGTTTAAATCTTCTGTATTGTTTAGTTTGTTTTTCATCTTTTATTGTTTAGTTAAGTTTTTCTCTTCTATTGTTTAGTTTAGTGTTTCATTTTCTGTATTGTTTATTTAGGGGGTTTAAATCTTCTGTATTGTTTAGTTTTAGTTTTTAAATCTTCTGTATTGTTTAGTTTGGGTGTTTCATCTTCTGTATTGTTTAGTTTATTTTTTTCATTTTTCTATTGTTTAGTTTATTTTTTTTAAATTTTCCCTGAAATTGTTTAGTTTAATCTCAAATCTTCTGATTTTTTAAGTTTATTTTTTTCACCCCTTTATTGTTTAGTTTAGTGTTTCACCCTTTTTTATTGTTTATTTAGTTTTTCCCATTTTCTGTATTGTTTATTTTTATGTTTCATCTTTTTTTTAAGGTTTATTTGTTTCATCTTCTATATTGTTTGTTTAGTTTTTCCCATCTTCTTATTGTTTATTTTTGGTGTTTCACCTTTTTGTATTGTTTAGTTTAGTGTTTCATCTTCATTGTTTGGTTTAGTGTTTCACTTCTCTTTGTTTGTTTAGTGTTTCATCTTCTATTCTTAGTTTGGGTGTTTCACCTTCTATTTTTTAAAAGCAAGTTTTTCATTTTCTATTGTTTAGTTTAGTTTTCTTTTTCTATTGTTTTAGTTTTTTTTTCATCTTCTTGTATTGTTTAGTTTAGTGTTTCATTTTTCTTTTTGTTTGAAGTTTTTTCATTTTCTATTTTTTACCCTTAGTGTTTCATTTTCCCATTGTTTCCCAAGTTTTTTCTTTTTCTCTATTGTTTAGCAAGTTTTCTTCTTTTTTTTTTATTTTAGTTTTTCATCTTTTTTATTTTTTTAGTTTAGTGTTTCATCTTCTTTATTGTTTAGTTTAGTGTTTCATCTTCTTTAAGGAAATTTGTTTTTCATTTTCTATTGTTTATTTTAAAAGTGTTTCATTTTCTGTTTTGGGTTTAGTTTAGTGTTCCATCTTTCTATTGTTTAGTTTAGTGTTTCATCTTCTGATTGTTTATTTTTAGTGTTCCATCTTCTATTTTTTTTGTTAAGGTTTCACCTTATATTGTTTAGTTTAGTGTTTATTTTTCTCTTGTTTTAGTTTATTTTCCATCTTTTTTTATTGCTTAGTTTAGTGTTTCATCTTTTTTAAGGTTTAGTTTAGTGTTTCATTTCTGTATTGTTTGTTTAGTGTTTCATCTTCTATTTTTTGGTTTGTTGTGGTTTAAACCCCTTTTTTAAGCAGAGGCACCTACTTTCAACCTAAGACCGAACTCATTTGGTTATATCAGAACGGGGATCAAAAAATAGAGACATTTTTTTTATTTTAAACTTGTTACATCAGTTTTCAATTTTTTTCTTTTTTTCAAAAGTATTTTCTTTTCTTTCTTTTCTTAATTTTTTCTTTTTCTTTTTTTTAATTGAATTTTCTCTTTTTGTCTTTAATAGGGATTAAATAATCGTATTCTGAAGAATATTTTTTTATGCTCTTCAAAATGACTTTATAAATTTAGTTTTTTCAAAAGTCTGCCATTGTTGAAATCTCTCTCTCGCGCCGGGTCCCGGGCCTTTGGGCTAGAACCAATTTTATCATGAATTTTCCTTTTGTTTTTTTGGGCCTGTTCCCGATTTGCGAAGCTCTGTGTTTTGAGGCCAGGTTTTTTTCTTTGCCCCAATCAGCTTTACAATCTTTTCAGAACGGGCCCCGCCGTCATGTCCGGGTTTTTTTTTCAGGGGCACATTTGGGGCCAATTTTAAATTTGTGAAAAAAGGGGGGGCTTGTTGTGGGGCCCGGGAAGGAGGCAATTATGGGAACTTGTTACTAGACACAGACCATAGACCCGTCGCTGTTGTTTTGCTGAGGATATTTTTTTCCATTTGTCTCAAAAGCCAGCCGATGGTTGTTCTGGCTTCTTCATAACTGATCTCGAGATCAGTCTGAGGTAGTCGCCTGCCTTTTTTAGCTTTGTTTGTCGGCGTGTTCCTTTATTTTTGTTAAGTGTGGGGGGGGATCCACCGGTGATGGTGTGTACAAAATGCATCGAGGGTCTCTGCCGGGGCATTTAGCCTGTTTGCCTAACTTTTTAGTGCCGTGGGTGACCGATAGAGCACGGTGAAATACGACTTTGTTGCGGGGGTGTTTTTCCCAGGGGTCATTTTGGGCCCCGTTCTATTGCCCCTGCCTCGCCCGAGGGGATTTTCCCCGTGGAACCCCCGGACCGTCACTTTCTTTGGGGAGTTTAAGCACTATTCCCCCCTCCGCCATCGCTGACCGCGTTTTCCCTTTCCGATTATCAGTTTTACATGTATCCACTTATTTTCAGGTATTTTGGGCACTATATATTTTTTTGTGGCCCTTTTGGTTTTCGCCGCCCTTTTTTAAATGCCTGAGATTGATTCCTTTTGTTCCGGAAATTTTGGTCTTTCCCCGGGGGCAATTTTGGGGGCCGGGGTTGATTTGACTTTTCAGTTTGCCAGACCGAAGGTCCGCGGGCAGTGGGTTTGGGGTTTTTAAGCCTTCCTCCGTATCCCGGCCCCCAATCCGTTCATTTTTCGCACAAGGGGGGGAATCGAGCTGTTTAGGTTTTTCCAATTTAAGACCGTTCTGTCCCTTTGATCTGCCATTGGTTGGATGCCTGTGGTTGTTTTTATCGCCTTTTTTTGGGGGGGATTTGGGGGTTCGGGGAAAAGCGTATTGCACGATTTTTTACTGTTGCTCACTTTTTGGAATTGTTGAACATCTAATACTTCTTATTCTTCGAATGCCCCCAAACGAACCACTTGTTAACCACTCTGTATGAAGGTGGGATCCGGAGCAAAAAGCGATTTTGGTGTTGGGTTTACCAGTTTTGTGCCCGTTTGGTCACACATCCATTTCGGATGTCTATATTTACCAGGTAGTTTAATGGTCCTGTCAAAATACGCCTCTTTCGACATGGGCCCTTTCAGGTCGGTGGTAAGTTCCTTTTCTTTTTCCCTGGGCCCCGGCCCCTAATTTACGAGACCCAATACGAACCGCGTAGTGAATTTGCAGGGTTCCTTTTTTCCAGAGACCCAAAGATTATTTAAGAGCTTTCCGAGTTCCTGATTTTACGATACTTTTTCATGTGGCCATTATTTGGAAAACACTGACTTGGTCATATAAGAAAACTGGGCGATAAAGCCAAATTGAATTTAAAAGCATCTCAAAGTATATCCCACGGTTACACAATGGTTTTTTTTTTTCCCGGGTGACATCAATTATTTATACTACGGGCCCCGCAATGTTTCCAGTTACATCGTTATCACTGTTTGGCCCTTTTTTTATATTTAGATGATGTAATAACATAATCCTGGAAAATTTCCAGACTCAATAACTTAATGTCTCTCCCCGGAGGTCTGGGAACAAAAACGCGCCCGAGGGCCTTTCTGGGAAAAAAAAAGAGAAGAGGTTTGTGGGAAAAGAATACTAGAACGAGGAATCAAAGGTCGAACGGGTATGAAATGCAACAGTGAATACAAAGTTCAAAGTGTTTTTATATTGATGTTCTGCTGAGAGGATAATTTTTTTAGTGGGGCTGAAAACAACGGTAGTGGGAAATGGGTTTTAAATCCCAAAAGTACCGGTTTAAATTTTCTCGGGGGAAGTTTGGAAGAAAATTTGTTAACTAGGGTTTTTAAAAAGGGAAAAAAGACCTCACCAAAAAAACAATAGCAAAAATACTGGGAAAGGGTTTTAAGGGGGCTTAGAAAATCGACCCCTTTATTGGGGTTGGGTGGGAAAAGCTATGTTTTTGATATCCCAAAATTTTCATTGAGAATAAGCTATTGAGGGGGGCGTCTGTGACTTAACGGTAAAAAAGGGAGAGCACAAAAACCCAAGAGACCTTGGCCCCAAAATTTTGAAGGCAGGGGGCAAAATTTTAAAAGGGGTTTGTAATAACGGTAAAAAAACCCCAAATTTGGGGGGCAATGACAAGCCACTACCGAAACTATAAACGGGGTCTAGAAAACCAAAAACCGTTTGCTGTTTGGAATTTTTAACGTCCCTTAAGGATAAGCCAAAGATTTTTTAAAACTATTGAGAAATGGTACTTTCAAAAAGATATGATTAGATAATTTTTTTACCAGACTTTGAGTTTCTAAACCCAAAGAAGAAGAAGGGAAAAAAATGAAAAATTTTCTGATGACAAAATACATCAATTATTTTAACTTATTATTTTGTTCAAATATATTATAACTTAACTTAAAGCAACTTGGTATATTTTGGGGCGGGGAGTTAGCTCCATTTTTGGGTTTAAGTCATCTTATGTAACTAGGGGCATAATTTGGAGAAACACCCGCTGGGGAAAGTGTTTACCTGTAGACAGGGAACAGAAGAGACAGGAGGCATTTTAATCAACCCACATAGTTCAGAACAGGTTGAACTAAAAAAATAAAAGTTTACGTTGGGTTGGGGGGGCAAACGTTGTTGTATTTCCCCCTAGCCCATTAAAATTAAAATTTCGGTGTGCTTTTTGTGTGTGTTAAAACATTCTTTTTTGTGTTTTTGGGATGTTAAATCATCTTCTGTGTGGTTTTGAAAAAGGGTTTAAAAAATCTTCGTGTGTGTTTTGAATGTTAAATCATCTTCTTTGGGGGGTTTTTTAAGTTAAAACCCCGTTGGGAAAAAAAAAAATTTTGTTCTGTATGTGTTTAAATGTTACACATTCTTCTGCTGGCCAAAAGGGAAAAAGGGGACATGCACCCTGTGATCTATGGATATTCTTCTTCGATCGCCCGGTCAATTTAGGGGGGAGCCCATCTGTCTGAAAAATGGTGATTCTGATTGATTTTTTTCGTGAGGACTGTTTTTATTTGACTGGGTGTCCCCGCCATGGGTGGCCTTCACCGGGGCCTCAGAGGTAAATATTTCTTTTTATACATGTTTTTTCTTAGTGGCATATATATATGTTTTGTTTTTTAGATATGTTAAGAAGAGTCCTCCCTTTAAATATGAAAGAAGGGGAACAAGACCCCCCCAAAAAAAAAACACAAATTGGGAAAAAAATTGGGCCATACTACAAATACGAATGTGAAAATTAAAGTATTTGGGACATATTTTATATATATATATAAAGGGGACCACCGCTCAGATATAAAGATGTCTGCAAAGTTTTAATGAAAAAATTTTCATAGGTCCCAGCACAGGGGAAAAATGTTTATGAAGAGTTGTGTGGGAAAAAAAATTGCGAAAGGTTTTAGAGTGTTTTGATAAAGACTTATTTTGAGTTTAATAAAAAGAGAAAAGGAAAAATCCCGAAATTATCACAGAAAACACTTGCCAATTGACCGTCTTTTAAAGAGAAAAAAGGTTTTATATATATATATATATATATATATATATATATATATATATATATATATATATATATATATATATATAAAGACATGAAGGGTTAAAAAAAATTTTTATGGAAGGGGATATTTTGAAAGATTAGAAATGAAGACCACGGGAAAAAAAGATTCAATACGTGGCTGATGAGGGTCATGACAACTGGGGAGAGGCGAAACGTATGGCCTTTAGAGAAAAAAAGAGAGAAATTTGTAAGAGTGTTGCATTTGAAAAATTTTCCCCAGGGGCAAGCTATTTGACGAGATAAAGTTTCAATTCTTTTGTAAAAGGGCCGCTGAACTCTTTAAAAAGGCGAGGGAAAGCCGTTGGTTACGGCTCTTAGGCCCACCCAGCCCCAATTGGGACCGGAAAAAAGCTGGAGGGGAAAACAGTATGCGTGGGTGCCGACCGTATCACCCACGTGTTCCGACGGCCCTAAAAAAACGGCCCAACACGGTTTTCTCTATTAATTTGGGATAACAAAGGTTGTGAAAAGGGCTGTAGCTCAAGGGGAGTGTGCGCCCGATCACAAACAAAAACGACCAGGTTCCCAAAAAACCCCCCCCTTTGGTGGGGGTTTTAAGACTTTTTTTATATGGGATTTTTTCAAAAGGGGAAAAAACCCCACCGTTCAGAAAGCAATGGCAAACTACTGAACGATAAGGGCCCAGAAAACAACCCACTTTTTTTCTGGGGATGGTTTTGTCCTGTTAAAAAGGGATGCCACGATTTTCATTTTATAAAAAATTTTTTTTTTGTATTTTCATTTTATTTGAAATAGAAAAAATTCGCCCCCCAAAACTTTTTAAAAATGCTTGAAAAGAACGAATTTTAAAAGATAAGGTTTAAAACCAAAGAATTTAAAAACATTGACACCCGGGTCAAATGTGTTTAAAATATTCAACCCCCCCCCCGGGTTTTTGTTCAAGAAGTATTGAACCCTCGATGACTGTTTTCAAACCCCATTTGGGAAAATCAAAATAATTTTTTTATTTTAAAATGTGGGGCTTTTCCTTAAGGGAAACCGAATGTTGGGGAACTTGTCATTGGCTTCCCCATAACAGGGGAAAATTTAAACCCCCAATGCATTTTTGTTGTTATAAAATAAAAAGGGTGCTAAAAATGGCAGTTATTTTGTGAGGAAATATTTATGTTTTGCTTTGGGCAAGACAACTGAACAGAAGATTTTTCATTAATGGGAAAATGAGAAAACGGGGAAATGGTTTAAACTATCATTCACCATACTTTCATTCTCGTAATTTTTTCCCTTTCTTTGATTCAGGGTCCAAGACGGTTTTTTTTTTTTTTCGAGGTGGGGCAAAATTTAAAAACCAAAAAAAATGTACTGATGATTTACCCCGAAATCGAGAAGACCAGATTTAAATTTTGAATCGATTGCAGGCTACAGTATAGAGATATCGATTGCAGGTTTCATGTATAGAGAATGAGGGAGGAATGTACAGAGATATCGACATAATGTATAGAGATATCGGGGTTGTAGGCTGATGTATGAGATATCGATTGCAGGCTCATGTATAGAGATATCGATTGCATGCTCTATAGATATATCGATTTCGGGGCCCCGGTAAAGAACCATCGATTGCTGGCTTTAAAGTTTGAGAATCGGGGTTGCAGGGGTTAGGGATAGATATATCGATTTCAGGCCCTGTATAGATATATCGATTGCAGGTTTTGTATAGCGATATCGATTGCAGGCTAAGTATAAAAATTATGGTTTTGACAAAAAAACCATAGCTAGTTACCAGCAGCCCAAATTTAAAAGTTTTATCAAAAAACCTTTTTGAGGGGGATGGGGGGTTTTTTCCGATTTTTCCTCATGCTTTTTATACGCGTTCTTTTGGTTCCCCCTGTCTACGTGTTCCTTTCACCGCCCCACCGGGGCACGTGTTCCTTCACTGCCCCATTTTCCCCACGCCAACCGCTTTTTGGTCCCACATTGGGTGCCTTCACTCGCCCATTCTTTTACGCATATCTCGCTTGGTTTTCCCACGTAGGATGGCTTTTTCACTTTGCCCCCCTTGTTCTGTTTTTTACTCCCCCCCATTGGGCTACGTGTTCTCTCACTCCGCCAAATTTTCTACGTGTTTCTCACCGCCCCATTGCCCTGCCCTTTATCCCCCCCTTGCCCCCGTTTCTACCGGCCATTGTTACGTGTTTTCCCCACCCGCTCCCATTCTTTCGCATATCTCGCTTGCTGTCCCCCCGAGGATGTCTTCCACCCCCCCCATTGTTCATGTGTTTCTCCCCCCTGCCCCATTCTCTACGTTAAACCGCTTGCTGGGGCCCAAGTAGGGGTGTTTTTCTCACCCCCTTTTTACGTGTTTTTTCTCATTTGCCCTTTTTTTTCTACGGGGCCCCCTCACTGCCCATTTCGATCTCGCTTGCTGTTCCATTCCGATGCCATCTCTTAAATTACTCTTTCTAAACTCTCCCCAAAAGACACACACACACACCCTACAAACCTGACCGCACACACAAGCACATACATATACCAATTTTGTACTTTTGTGTCAAATAATTTTTTTTGAGGTACAACAACCCAAGATTTTGGGGGACCATTTATCCAGACATCTTTTCAAGGGGTTCTTTTGTTATTAAAATAGTTTCTTTTTCTTTTGTTTCTGTTATCAACCCTTTTTACTTTTGTACCAGGAAGAGCCATAATGTTGTTTTTTTTTACTTTAAAAAATCAAGAGTGTTTTTATCTTTTTACTAAAAGTCACGTTTTTTTTCTTTTTCACTAAAAATCATAAGTTTTTTTTTCTTTCCTTTCTAAAAGTCATGTTTTTTTCTTTCAAAAAGTCATAAGTTTTCTTTCTTTTTCTACCAAAAAGTTTTCCTCCCTTTTTATCTAAAAGTCAAATGTTCGCCCCCCTTTCCCTTTTTGGGGCATGTTTTTTTTCTTACCAAAAAATCATGTTTTTCTTTTTATCTACTAAAAGTCATAAGTTTTCTTTTCATCCACTAAAAATCATAAGTTTTCTTTTTTCTATCTACTAAAAGCCCAAGGGTTTTTCATCTTTTCTTAAAAAATCATAGTTTTCTTCTTTTACTAAAAGTCATTAAACCTTCTTCCCTTTTTATCTACCAAAAGTCATTTTTTTTTCCTTTATCTAATAAAAGTCATATGTTCATTATCTTTTTTCTGTTAATGTTTTTGGGTTTTTTCTTTTCCAAAAGTCAATTTTTTTTATTTCCAAAAGTCATAAGTGTTCTTTTTTTTTTTCCAAAACAAAATGTTTTTTTTCCCCTAAAAGCCATGCCTGTTTTTCCCTTTCCCTTTTTTCTTAAAGTCAAAAATGTTCGTCTTTTTTTCGTTCTACAAAACCCAACACCACCTCCCCAAAAACTACTGGGTTTGTATGTATAAAAATCTGTTTTGAAAAAATGCATAAATTTTACAAACAATGTTGTCAAATAAAGAAAAAAACACACACACACGTGCATTCAACAAAATATATCATTCATAAAAGTGAAGGTTTTTTTCTCATTTTCTCTTTCGTTTTTTTATTTTAGGGCTGCACCCAATTGGGGGGCAAATAACCAAATTAAAAAAATAAAACAGATCTAATTTTTTAGTTTTTGGGGAAACTTGGCAAAAATTTCCCGCCAAATTTTTTCCGGGTAACTTTTTTATTTGGGTGATAAAACGCGCGTGTCCCCCCCAAGACGTCAATGTTTTTTTTTTTGCGTTTTCACCCATGTCGTTTATAAGACGAATGAAATATTTCTATAAATAAATTTTTTTTGAAAAATTTAATAAGAATGGGGGAAAAGGAAAAACAGTAGGGAACCCTCTCCAACCCCGTTAAAAAGTCAAAAATAAAATTGGAAAACTAGTCAACTAATTTCCCCTTTTTCGTTATAAAGAAAAACTATGCAGAAAACAAGGGGAGCAAAAGGCGAAATAATTTTAAAAAAAGTTCTGAGTTTTTTTTAAAAAAACAAAAAAAAAAACAATAAAATGAACGTTTGACCAAAAATAATTCAAAGGGTAATAAAAGAAAAAAAATCACTTTTTTATACAAAATGATAATACATTCTAAAGGGCCCTAAAAAGAAAAAAACTGGATTAAAAAAGAAAACGAAATAAAAGCAAAAAAAATAGAAGGGAAAAAAAAAGATAAACAATAAAAATTTATATATATCAAATGTTGTATCAATCCCCAAATATGCTAAAAGGGGAGAAATGACTAAAGATATAGAAAGCAAGGGAAATAATTAAATATCCCAAAAGGGGGAAAAGACTAAAGATATAGAAAGAAGGGAAATTTTTTTGAAAATAGATTTCCCGGGAAAAAAATGAATATAAAAAGGAAAAGAACCCGGAGAAGGATGAAATGAGACATGTCTGGTCAACCACTAGTGACAAAATATTATAAGAAAGAGAAGATGGAGATAAGGGTTGGGGCAATTGAGGGAGAAATGATCAACGAATATGAAAGCAGGAATTGAAGTGGGATGCAAAGGGTTCAAGAAAGAGAGGTCGACCGGGATACCCCAAAAAGAACTTTTCTGAGAGAGGCAGGAAAAATCGGTCTAAATTCCATGGGGGGAGACGGGGCCGAGCTGCCCAGGGTAGAGCGGGAAGGAGAAATTTCTTTGCAGGCCCCCTGTAACGGAAAAGGAACATGTATACAAAAAGACAGGGGAAAGTAGGGATTGAGTCCATGAGGTCGCAAGGACCAGAAAAGAATAAACGATTTCTCTACAGAAATTGACTTGATCATCACAGGGAAATGATCGGGTGGATGTGTTTTTGGGCATCGCGAGCCCAAATGGTTCGTTCCATTGAAATGTTTTATGAAAAATTAATTTTGACAAAACACAAGCAATGCTAGGGAAAAAAATTGATGTATGTATAGATAAAATAAGTAAGTTCTTGAATAAATACACAAGATGGGGAGATAAGATTTTAAAATCAGTTTTGGGGGGATCGAGTTCCAGTTTTTTTCGGGGAGAGACGATAAAACGTAGGTCCCGGGGGCAAGTCGAGCACGTACAAGAACCTTTGGGGGTTCAAAAACGAAAAGAACAAAATGGAAAAGGCTGCCCGGGAAACCCCTTAGGAAAAATTGAAAAAAATTTTAAAAAAAATTTTTTCCATCGTTTTAAAATTTCACTGGGAGTCTCCCCGGGGAGGAGTTCGTGCACTGTTTATTTGGGTCTTCCTTTTTAAGAAAGAGATTGGGGACATAGAGTTACCACCGAAGTGAATGAGGGGTTAATCAATTTAATTGATTTTCTTTTTTTGTATATTTTACAGTTATGGTCGCTTGTCGAACCTACAAAAATCATTTTAAAAGTGTTAACTGTGGTGACTTACGAGTTTGCGTTTTTTTTTTCTTGTCTTCGCTTATCCCTTTTTTTTGTTGTTTTCCCCCTCAACTCAGTCTTCAACTAAATGTTCTGGGTTTTTTTAAACCTTTTAAAAATCTTTTTTTTGATGTCCTGAAGTGCCGTTTCCATCTTTTTTTTTTGCCTAACTTTTTAGATAATATAAGAAATATACCTTTTCCCCCCTGAGCTCATACCACTAAGCAACAGGGGCCCAAAAGTAGGCTAGACAATACCAACAAAAATATGATCTTTCTGGAAACAATATGTTTTTAAACTCAAGACTGAGAGACCTTTCCTTTAAAGAGTTCTGGGCAATGAAATTTTTTAAAAAGCATGACGAGATAAAAGACAGCATAATGCAAGATCTTTATTAATGAATTATTTGGGTATATATGACATACAGGGGAAAAAGAAACATAAAAATATATTTTTTTATATCATCATCATCGTTCAAATAGCTTGTCCTGAGAAAATGTTTTGCAATCCTAACAGTCCTTCAAAATTTTCTCTCTCTCATAGTCTTTATGTCCTGTCCTGCAGCCGCCATACTAAAGAAACCCAGACATCTGAATATATCTTCCATGGTCTCCCTCTTCCCTCTTCTCTTCTCCTTCATAATAGTCTTCTTAGTCCTTCATGTCTCTTTATATGTCCAAAATACTCAATTTTCGTATTCAATGTAGCATCAGTAGTTTTCTAATTTGAGTTCTTTCTAAACGATCTATTTGTTATTTTTCTCTGTCCATGATATACGGGGGAAATCTTCTAACACTTATATACAAAAGTATATAATTTTATGTCTCAACTGACTTGTTAAATGTCCATGCTTATTTATATATGTATATATTGTAAACAAAATCAAGAAGTATGTTTATACTATGTATTATATTGAGAAAAACTATGTTAGACAAGTACTTTTCTTTATGTTATGCGATCGACGTCATGTCACATTAGATATTCCCATTTGTGTTTTGTCCTCCACTGCATCAGCCTTCCTAAAGTTCCTTTGCTCACCGACCCTGAGAAGTTGATTAATATACATTCGCTTTCTATCACGAAGACGACACTATCTGGCATGTCCAAACTTTAACTCTAAATCCGCACTCGTTCCAGTGTCTAAGACTCGCCCACATCACTTAAATTAGAGCTCCAACATTTATGACATCGGCTCGTCCATACTTCTACCTGCTTGAATCGGGGCCAGTTCAAAAAAGTTCAACGTTGTTACCCCATTTGACAGTTTGGTGTACGCCAAGTCATTTTTGAGATGTGATCTCCGAATGTATCAACCTATTCCCACACGCATACTAGATTCAATTTTGAAGCATATCACCAGTCTGTTTGATAATTTATGTATGACTGGTGCTCAGCAAAGCAGAAAGACCCTGGCAGCCGTGACTTATAGTCATGCTCGATATTGTTAGCCTTTTTGACCAAAGGTAACGTTAAGGATGTAATCAACATCACCCGTTTTAACTTCCAGTATTCTCTGACCCACTTGAGACCAGATCAACATGAGCAGTATAGGGAAACAAATTTCACCCACTGATGAATCTAATTTTTAAAAGACAAAAATATTCGGACCTCACCTGTGCCTCAAAGGGGTAA
>JADZMA010000811.1:0-29364 GCA_020796225.1 Arion vulgaris | reverse complement strand
GGTCGCGGTTCTTACAGTGTTCTGGATCTTTGCTCCTTTGGAGAACACATGGGCGGAATAACAAACTAAAGTGGTTATAAAAGTGCACTCAATTGACTTGATTATTTGATTAAACTGATTACAATTATTAATGGCAGCTAATCCGTCTCACATACCTGCACAGCTGTCAATGGATTTATTGATCTTCTCAATTTATGTTGTAGTCTCGAGTTTCAATATATCACTGTAAGACCCTTGCATGGCAAATAAAACGTTATTCAACGCAAACCGCACTTATCTCGTTCAAACAGTGTAGCTAGAGTTACATTAACATACTTTATCTTTATAAGTTACTCAATTTTACTTTCTTTATATATGCGATCTTATATTGCGGGATTATCTTTTGTGCTGTAGTAATACTTATTATATTGAGACTCTAGAAGGGGTCATGCGCTGTTGCTAATTTTGAAAACAAGCGGTTCGTTGTACTATTATCAGAGAAGTTGGAAAATATATATGGATTCCATGTATTCTCTTTAATAATCAGGCTCTTTTCAGGTTTACATGTGTTCTCCATGTGACTAATTTGTTCGATCAAAACTGGAGCTACTAAGCTCGTAGCCTTGGGACTGTCCTGCCTTTTATTTCAAAAGTATTTAATTTAAAGTGGAAACTTCTTTTCTCTACTCACCATAACTTATATAGTGGGTAGCCTTAGTGCTGTCGGATAGTTAGTTGTAAATGAGAGACGCACCATAACTTATATAGAGGGTAGCCTTAGTGCTGTCGGATAGTTAGTTGTAAATGAGAGACGCACCATAACTTATATAGTGGGTAGCCTTAGTGCTGTCGGATAGTTAGTTGTAAATGAGAGATATATAGTCAATGCCCCTTCTCTGTACTGTGTACAATATGTCAACAACTTTACGCCTATGGAGCTGCAGCCCGCATAGGAAGCAAATAATAGTACCACTGCGACCTACAAGGCATCTTCTAAGAGGCGACTAATGTAGGACCGAGGAAGCTAGCCTAGTAAATAAAAAGCGTGTCGCAGAAATCGGATGCTGGCCAACTGTAGGCGCATAACTGGTACAACGTACAATCGCTCTTGGGCTCAGATAACATACAAATCACACAGAGGGTTAATAAGTGGTCGATGTGGAGCGTTGGAAGATTAAGAATAACAACGTTATAATATTTTCTAAAACATTTTCTCAGATTTCACCACTAATATTTGCTGATTATTTGTCTGTCTTCTGTTTGTCAAGGTGCTGTGGAGTTGACGATAAGTGGAAGTCTCGGGAATACATCAAAGTTTATGAAGTGTTCTTGGAGTTCCTAGTAGAAATACATTGTCCTGGGTAGGGAGAAACGAGCACTCAACTCAACACATGGCCAATGGCCTGCCTTGGTAAGTTCATGTTTTGCTGAGAGAATATATAGCCGTGTTTTTTGTCTGAATGTAATATACCATAATCAATAACTCGGATTCTCTGAAATAGGTTAATTCTTATCTTTCATATTTGTTGGCCTACACGTTCTGATATAACCAATAAAAGGTTCGCCTTAATTTGAAAAGGGCATGCCTCGGCTTAAAGAGGTTTTACTCCCCTACATCGCCCGAGTGGTTACCGGGGCCCAAATTTGGGTGTAAAGAATAGAACCACTGTTACCTACCACGCATGTCGTAAGAGGCGACTAAGGAGGTTTGGCTGAAATCGGATGCACATGTCCTAAACGCGTAGAAGTCTATGCGTTTAGGGCCTACCAAACCAATGTGCAACGTATACACGTTCTTGGCAAAGATCAAACCTATCACAAAGAGTGATTAAAATTGGTTAAAGAAGAACGCAAAGAAGAAGAAGAAGACTCTCATAACAAACAAAATGTAACAGACCACTTGGTCTGAGTCTGCCTTGATAAGTTCATGTGTTGGGGAGAGAATATACAGCCGTGTTTTTTATTTCTGAAGGTAGTACCACATGGAGGAAGTACTGGATAATTTTGTATATCTCTGAGATTCACACAAGATCAGTGTAGATCTCTAATATAGAAAACTAGATGTAAACTGTATGTTCACTAGAGCAATGAAGGCAAATAGGTTAGAAATCTCTACTTTAGCAAAATGTGTAGGTATAAATAGCAGATGGATATTTCTCCTCGGTTGCAGATGTCTCCGTGATGAGGTGAAACAAAGTGAAGTCATTGTGTTGTCCCTGACACATATTCCCATGTTGGAAGTAAAATCAAGTCATTGTATTAACACTGACACATATTTCCTCATGTTGAAGTAAAGTAAAATCAAGTCATTGTATTAACACTGACGCGGACATCTATGCATCCTGACCTAAACCACAGCCAACTCTAGATAACTAGGTCAGACAACTGACTGGGGAATCCCTGATCTAGATCAGAGAAAGGGGCTGGAAAATATAGATGTTTGATAGAATACTGCAAGCTTTTTTACTCAATTCTGTCAGTCTATGGTTATTCATTGCTAAAAAATATTCATAATATTGATATTCCTTATTGTTCAACTTAACTTGTTGCATAATATAACTTCGATTTAGCATTTTGTGTTGATTTTAAATGAATTCGTCTATATACACCAATACTGGAATGCGAGGTCACGTGGTGTAGTTGGGGTCTGATTTCCATAATTCTTACCTGAGTCCGAAGACCCATAAGTTTATAGTTGGCTCTAGCCTTGCTCAACCATAATATCTTCGTGTGTTTTGTTCTACGTCTCCTGTTTCCCGTAACATGTATTACAATTTGAATTGTCCTAGATGCAAAACGAGTTAACAGCAGGCGAAAATGTTAATGTGGTAACAAGTGGCTTAGTGACATTTAGTTTCGCGAGTTTATTCATTTATGACGAATTGTTATGATTTGTGGGGAATGGGATTAATTATACAGACAGAAGATTGTGCCGCATTTCATGGATACAAAACCAAATAAGAAAGTACTAGAAAGATTATGGAAGAAGGAAATTACTGATTTTAAGTATTGATTACAGAGTTTAAGCTTTGAAAAATTCCGTGTTTGAAATATAAAAAGATGAGATTCTACTGAAGACCATATTTGAAAGAAATGTTGAATGAAAAAGGAGAAGAAGACGGAGCTAAAATTAGAAGGATAATGCTAAGAGATGAATGATGGATAAAAAGCTGACTTATGACTTCTGTCACTTCTTTTATGGCACCGGTCTCTGCTTTGTAGTTGCTGGAGCCTTCCTGTGCTATTTTAGCTTCTCATGTTATCGTCAATATGTAATATGACATTTTAAATTCTAGTTTCCATAATTTTCACTCTGTTCAATACTTTAGTGTAGTCCATAATGTATTTTTTTTCCGATCCAGAAGCACTTGAGCTTTTCAGCTCTTCTGCTCGGTGCCATGGACATCGTAACCCTTCGGTTCGGTGCCACGAACACCGTAAATCTGGGGAATCTGTGGCTTTTCTGCCATCCCGCGAATTGAACCGCACACACAGAGGGATAGTCACCCGTAGTCCAACGCGCTACGAACACGCTGGGCAGACGGGCATCCATAATGTATCAACGCTAGTGTTACTAAACAGAAACCCACTATCGTAACTGATTATACAGGTGTTCAAGATAATTGCAACCCCATTGACAATTCGAAAGTTGCCAGGTACAAATTGAGTTGTGTTTATTTACTATTTAAACCGGTTCTGACTAGATCGTCCTACGTCACATTTGTTTATCGCCCCTCCCGCACTACAATTACACACTGTCACACAACCGTGACCTATACTACGTCATAACTGAACCTTCTCATTTCCATACATATATGCCAGATTAGCTCCATTCACGGGCCGCTTTTAAGTTGAACACCCTGTGTACCGTTTTTAGAGCGATGTAGGACAGATGGGACGAGCGCCTGGGAATTGAATGACCGCAAGTTTCCATAATTTCACTCTTTTCAATACTTTAGTGTAGTCCATAATGTATTAAATCTAGTGTTACTTAAAAAACCTGTTATTACTGCCTGTAGTTACGCTTTTTAGGGATGTGTAGAACAGGTAGGACGAAGCTGAGGAATTTATTGGCTAGTGCAGTCGCCTCGAAGCTGTTCATGATTCAGGTTGGGATTTTCATTTATGCCTACAACAGAAAAAAAAATCTTGGACTTACCGTGGATTGAACACAAGTCTCCCGCATGGGAGCCGCATTCTATTCCATTCGGCCAGACGCTCCTCAGTGTTACTAATCAGACCCTATATATATATATATGACCTACTTTATACCGGCAGTGCTCGTCGTCTGTGTCTGAATTCTCTCTCTTCTCCCCCAATATCTTGTGTGTCAAATGTCTGAACCTGTATTATTGTAATCTAGCTCATTATACTTTAATCGATCACTGGTTGCTGTATTCTTCTTCTTCTTCGATCGTTCTAGGCTTGTTTTTATCATTCTCTTTGTGATATATAAACAGCCAAACATCAGAACGTAATGTACGTGCACCAACCTTCAGCACCTATTTGAGCACAGTTGCTTATCCTTCGGTGGGTGTTCGATTTCAGCCAGCTATTGTGTGCGGATTCGCTTCTTCCGCTAGCCTTTGAATGTCCCCAGCCAAAACCGACAAGGCAGTGGGTTGCTATTTTCTTTCAGGGCAGCGACCTTAGACGGCCTGCCCTCCCGGGCTTTTGAGCACCATCTACCCAACATATCCGGTCGTTTTAATGAACACCTTGGTTTGTCGCCCGTTCAGGTTTGTGTACGGTTTGCTCCGCTAACCTTCAACTACAAGGCAACAGTAGTTCCCTGCGAGCGGAAACACGCACTGGCATTGCCTCTGCTGGGCTTTCCAGTTGTTCTGTACATTTGGGTGAGACGCACATCCTGCCTACCGCTGCCGCGCTTTCTGCTTCAGCGCTTGATGCTGCCACGCTTGCCGCCGCCGCGTTGCCTGGTTTTGCCTCTGCTGGGCTTTTCAGTTGTTCAACTCGTGTGGGTGGGACGCACACCTTCTTGCCGTGCCGGCCTGCCCCTCGATGAGGTCCACTATGACTTTGCCAGCGTGTGTGCTAGCCCTGCCCTGATGCCCTGTCACCATCGTCTTTTTCCGTGCTCACATTTCTCGCCACATGTGGCGCCACCCTTGCACGTCCGTATGCGCGCTCGCTCTGCCCTGTTGCCTACCTCACCATTTCCGTCAATTCCTACTGGGCTGTCTGACTTCGAGTGGGTAAAACCGAGTTTACCCCATGTTGCCCACTTGCAACTCAACTCATCACCCGACATTCTCATCGGCTCAAGAAATATGCAACAAGAGAGAGAATGCGTGTGCTCCGAATTTCGCCACACGCGGGTCAACCTCCCTTCAATGGTTTTGATTCGAACTTTTGACCCATGTGGACCAACGCGCGGTCCAACTCGTCGCCGGCATTCTCATCGGCTCAAGAAACATGTAACAAGAGAGAGAATGCGTGGGGCCTGAGTTCCGCCCCGCAGGTTCCATATATGTCGTTCAAGCTTTTCCTTCGACCTGGAGACGGCATTAATAGTCACTCTGGAGTTTGCTGTCTGTATGTGACGGATCCCATCAAGCATGACTATCTTTGCATCTCTACTTGTCCCAGAGTAGCTCTCCCACAGCACCTGCCTTCTTGGCCAGACCGGAACTACCATCTGTTACCAGAGTCACCACGTGGAGGTGAGGGCAGGGGATTAGAGCCATCTCTCTAATCATGGCGCGCCGCTTCCTTGCGCCGTTGACCCCGCTGCTCTATTATATGGTTCTTTGTTTCATCCTTTCTTTAGTAATGCTATGAGTATGAATGTTATTGAATAGTTCAGTATTTTTTTTCCTTATTATAGATACTGGGTGTTCAAGATCAATGGAGCTAATCTGGCATATATTTATGAAAATGAGAAGGTTCAGTTATGACGTAGTATAGTCAAGGTTGTGTGACGGTGCATAATTGTAGTGCGGGAAGGGGCGATGTTAAATGTGACGTAGGACGAGCTAGTCAGAACCGATTTAAATAGTAAATAGATACAAAGAATAAGTAACTGTCAACTTTTGATTTGTCAATGGAGCTACTTTTATCTTGAACACCCTGTATAAGTCAAGCGTGTTGTTATCACTTTAGTACTGCAACAAAATTACTTTAGTATCAACATTATTCAGAGATACAATTTATTACTCTACTCTTCGACTACATTTCATCACCTAGTCAGGCTGGATCGTGAATTATTTTCGATTACACACGATGGTATGTCAGAGTGCATCTCTACCACATACACAAGACCAGTCACTCAGATATGGGATACCATCTGTATGACAGCCGAACACCTGTTACTGACACATGTCTGCATACGATAGTAAACAGAGTAACGTGTGGCCATGACCTGTCTACTTTCATGATCAACTTTTCGAAAATATCCGGAGCTACTGCATAACCAGACTTCGGTATCACAAAAAGTTAGATACCGTTTGACTCATAGACCATGAATACGTCAAACAGCTCCCGGACAGTGTCAGCATGCGGAACAGATACTGGAGCATGTCCTGCAAGACTGTCCTCTCCTTTGTGAGATGAGAAGCAACATGTGGCCACACCCAGTTGACATAAAAACTATGCTTTGGTGAAACATGACAGACCTGAAGCTGACTGCCCAGTTTGTAGTCCACAGGAAAATAAGTGCACGAACCAGAGATCGCTGAAGAAGAAGATACCGTTGCCAGTCATCACAATATGAGAATCACTTTAAAAAAACTGCACAAATGAGAATACTTTTTTACAAACCACACAGCATCAATGTTTTTCTACTTGTTCTATTATCTTCTTCTTTGCGTTCGGTTTCATGCTCACTCAAATCATGAGACGGTTGCCTCTATGAAGCTGCATGTCAGTTGGAGTTCTTCGAGTTCCAAGCTTGGTCTGTAGCTTTGTCATGGAGGCCATGTTTCATTTCGTTGGTGTATATATGATGGACATGACTGCAGGATGTGCTCTGGAGTCTGTGTTTCTGTCTGACATGCACACTGTGCAGTCTGAGCAGGCTTTATTCTGTACATGTGATGGTTGAGTCTGCAGTGACCTGTTCTTAGGTGAAAGATTGTTGTGTGCTGTTTTCTGTTTAGTCTGCTGATGGGATCTTGTGGTTGTTTGCTGTGTGAAACTTTGTTCATCTTATATTCTCAACATTATTCAGCATTCATTATTAGTTTTGAATATAATCATTCTGATATTCCATCAGATTTAATTGATTTCCAATAACTTTCTATTGTATTATGCTTCCATTTCTACTCATATTATTTCATCATTCAGTAGGTGTGATATTATAAGGTAGAGCTTTCTGTTTGTAAAAGCTTACCTGAAGCTAGTCTATGCGAAATCGTGTTCTATTGGATATTATGCATGGTTGTAAAGAAAGTCAGAATGATACTAATTAGATCTGAGGTAGATAACAATATGTGCCACTTTCATACGACATGCATCTATTACTTGCACTTTCATACGACATGCATCTATTACTAAAGGCGATGTGACTCAGTCGCCAGTGTATTACTGGGACTCGTAAGGGAAGCAAAGAATTGTAACACTGCGACCTACAAAGTGTCAGAGACGACTAAGGTAAGTGTCTAGGAAGCTACCATAGTAAATAAAAGCGGCTCAGAAATCGTATGTGTGCATAATTGTAGACGCATAACTAGCACATCGTACAATCGCTCTGAGGCTCGGATCACATATTTTTCAAAAAGCGTGGTTTAACAAGTGATCAATATGGACCATTCAGGGAAGAACGTCAAGCTAGATCATCCGACTTTCCCGGACTAAGTGCACAGTCTTCTTCATGTTTAGAGGGCAGTGCATTAAGAATGCAGACACCAACATGTGGCTCTGAAATGCAATTCTGGAGGAAATAGAGATTGGGACGACCTAGAGACGAACTGTTGACATATAAAAGAAGCAGGAAAGACCTGGAGACAGATCTGGTTTGAAGAAATTTGATTGTTGCCTTATGCTTCAAAGGAGTTAGAAAAGAAGAATATACAGACACACGCAGTTTGCTACACTTAAGTCTGGATGTAGACTGACAGAGGTTTTTCTCGACAAGCGATGAACTAGTGACCTCACTTCCCGTAGTTTTGCATATTGTACTCGTTGTCCACACACTGAGATTGATTGGTTGGCAAAATTGGATTCAGTGAACAGGATGGGGGTGGTTTTACTTTTTTTTAAAACCCTACCCCCAGTCTAGTTACTGTTATGTAGCCTCAACACGAAAGGGGTCGTCTCATAGTAGCAACTATGTATTATGTAGACCGGCTTTGTACTGTCATTTTATTTGTTCGAGATTAGCTCTTTGTAAAAGTTCACATCGTTAGTTACAAACCGGGTGTGCCTTTGGAGTGAGGCAAATGTGCTGGCCTCTCGCTCCAAAGGCAATCAGTTCGTTCATTGTATGGGCCGATTGGGATATTTTTCCAGAGATTCCTAATCTAAGTGTAGGTGAGACAGTTCCAAGTCCGGTCGGAATAAAACCAAGATGCCGTGTTCAACTTGAGCATGTAAATTAACCATTGGCAGTTGAATATCGATAAGAGTAGGAAGTAAAGCCGTTGTATGAACACAATTCATTAAAAAATATTATAATAATATTCCTACATTTTTATCTTCAAAATTACAACTGACCTCGCCGGTGCTACGGAGTTCGCGCACTGCTAGTGAGATCGTCCTGTGTGAGAAAAAAAATCGGAGCACACATGGTTATTCACCGAAGTGCAATGATACTGGTGCAATCGATCAGTTACAAATATAGGATTGCAACTTTACTTTACTATTTATTCTCTCAAGTTACGTTAGGCAGTATTTGGTGAAAACTTCATTGTGGTTGTTAGTGGTGATGGAAAATCGTAAAGTGTTGATACTGACACTTAAAATAAATATATTTGTTTAAAATGCGAAATATCAAAACACTAAGTAAGGTCGTATACAAGCACATAAACTTCTTCGAACGCTCCATATCGACCACATATTAAACCACCCTATGTGATTTGTATGTGATCTGAGCCTAAGAGCGATTGTGATAGTAGCTGCTACAAGTAGGCCAGCACATCCAATTTCTACGACGCTTCTTATTGACTAGGGTAACTTTCCTACACTCGTACATCAGTTGCCTCTTACGACATGCCTTGTAGGTTGCAGTGTTACTACTATTTGCTCCTTTCGAGACCCTGCAACACACAGGCGAAGCACATAAACAAAAACAGGTTAATGCCACGTTTAGAACAAAAGTTTCGCTTGATAATAGTGTTATTGTAGAAACCTTCTATTAGTATACCTTGGGGTCTTAAACTATTTACTTGATATTTTGTGAAACACGTACAAACAAAGTACTATATAGTTTTACAAAATACAGAAACAGTGACGATAAACAGCAACGTTTCGACCAACAAGGCCTTTATCAAGCAAACAAACAGGAGTGACAAATTAAAATGAAACACAAATGACGACCAAATACCAACGTATCTAAGGAAAATCTGAATAAAAACGAATAACGAAATAAATGTAACATACAATCCTTTGGTGCGTACAGACGGGACAGAAGCCTTAAGGATATGTTGGTTCACAATCGCCTCAAGCCTAATATCCAGAGTCATTTTGGCACCATCCAGTGTGGTCGTCGGCGCTGCAACACGTGTGCTTATGTAATACAGACCCGCACTGTGTCTTTCCAAAAGCCACGTTCGTTATTGAAGACAGTTTCACGTGCGAGTCCGTAATATTATCTATGCCATTATCTGCAAGCGGTGCAACAAGGCCTATATTGGGGAAACCGGCAGAAGACTCAGTGACCGATTCGCCCAACACTTGCGCGATATACGCCAATGCTCTGTGCCCCTGTAGCTACCATTTCAATGATACTGGCCATTCAGGAGCTTGCGATGTCCAGGTCACAGCCATCCGATCATGTTCTCTGATGATCGTAGTCGATTTGCTCTGGAGAATCGGTTGATTTCTTTGTATGGTACCTGACGACACGCGGGCTCAACGTATTACATTCTTATGCTTCTTAGTACTTTCTCTTCCATGCTTTGTAATCTATATGGGTATATGTTGCATGTATTACATTCTTATGCTTCTTAGTACTTTTCTTCCCATGCTTTGTAATCTATATGGGTATATGTTGCATGTATTCAAGGTATATATTTACTAGATGTTTCATTGTTTCTTTTCCGTTCTATTTCTAGTTTTATGTGTGTTTTTTGTGTTACATTTATTTCGTTATTCGTTTTATTCCAGATTTTCCTTAGATACGTTGGTATTTGGTCGTCCATTTGTGTTTCATTTTAATTTGTCACTCCTGTTGTTTGTTTGTTTGATAAAGGCCTTGTTGGTCGAAACGTTGCTGTTTATCGTCACTGTTTCTGTATTTTGTAAAACTATAGTACTTTGTTTGTACGTGTTTCACTATTTACAAGTTTTACTGCAGTCTTCCCTATTTCGATACTTGATATTTTGATATTCGCATTTGGTAATAGTAACATTTGTAAGAAAAATAGACGCTGGGTAAAAGATCGAGGGTTTTACCACTGAAGTCAGAGAGGCCGCCTCTATGGCGAGGAAAGCAATAAAACGGTAAGCAGCTTTCACGCAAAAATCAGTCAGAAGCGCCACACCAGACGCATAGTTACGCCTGAATTCATAGCAGGCGAATGCAGAAGATCGAGGGTTTGGTTGCACGTTTAACGCATGTCATTGATTCTATATTGAAATAAAATAAAAATGACAGGAATTACCAAAAACCGGAAATCTGGATTGTGTAGATTGTATTGGCAGCGGATGTTTCCATGTTAATCACATGGGTGAGACTGTGCTATGCTAACACAAACCGTGTCAAATTTAGCAGGACGTGTCATGAATTTAACTTTGATTTTTGCATATAACTGATGGTGACACTTTCTTAAAGTGTCTGGGGTGTAAGAGTTGGTATAAGTCTCATGTTTGAAACCTTGCAACTATTCCTATTCGGGTTCTCCTGTTGAAATCGATATGTCTCTGGTGAATTACGAATAGTTGGTCCCTTGGTAAAACTATGGGTGACATCGCCTACATTAATCCTGCATAGGAGCACACACCCCACCCCGCCCTGTTAGCTGCGAAAATATTTGGTCTACTTAAGTGTGAACATGTCCAAAATAACCAACAATGACATGTCCAGGGAAGCAATCAAAATCAGTGTCGATGGAGAGTCTTTGCTGACAATCTTCATGAGAGAAGAAAACACTCTTAACCAAACGTGGCTAAGAAAGTAGATGCGTTAGTTCTAAAATAGCTTTCTGAAGACACAACTAACATTTGCTGTATTGCAGTCAGGTTGAGGAAAAACCGGAACCAAAGGAAGATTACCATGACAGTAATGCAAACTGAAATAATGTACACTGAGCTGCAGGCCAATATAGCAGAGCAACTAGTCCAATGACGATGACGTGACAACCAAATAGAGAGTATCATTTGTGCCCATTCTATGAAGTTCCGCCAGGCGGCCTTCTTGTCTCGAAATCATCCAGTTTCCTGGTTGTCACTTTTCATTTGTGCTGCGAGAATATGATAAATATTAGTCAAAGATTACACAATTTTAATATACTATAAGTGGAACGCAGAAGGCGTCTGAAACGAGAAAATGTCCCATAATTAAGCAAATTGTTCATGTTTTGGAAATAATTAGTTTTCAACATGTATGACCTTTATTTCATAAATCGCCCGTGTGGTACGGGGCCACAAGGAAGCAACGAATAGTACCACTGTGACCTACAAAGCATGTCGTAAGAGACGACTGATGTAGAACCTAGGAAAGCTACCTAGTAACTAAAAGTATCCCAGAAATCGGAATTGCTGGCCTGCTTGTAGCCGCATAACTGGCACAGCGTACACCGACTCAGATCACATACAAATCATACAGAGTGGTTAACAAGTGGTCGATACGGAGCGTAAGCAGAAGAAGAAGAAGATTTGATAAATACAACAAACAGCAGTTTATGACTAGACTATGCTCAGATATCTAACATCTTTCCCTAACTTCCCCTGTGGTTCTGAAAACTTATTCTCTTGCTACAACAATAAACTTAAAGCTACCCATGAATGATATGTGCAATGTACAGTCATATGTGTCAGTGTATGTCATAAGTGCATATTTGTGAGTATGCATTCTATCGTTACGTCTCGTATACTTGCTACAAACAACTTATCGCATGTGTTTGTGCAAACACTGTTTGATCGAAGCTGACCTGATTATTGTGTTCTATAGTCGACGCTGTTTATAAAAGACACGACTTAGTGAAGCTCTTTAGTTAGTTGTGTTCTTAAAAACGCTGGTCTAATATGGCAAGGCAATGGGTCTTCTTCTTCTCCTCCACCATTTACTTTTATGGAAGTGTTGGGTGAAACGTAGTGATCTTGTGTGTGCTTGTTCTTCTCTTCCACCATTTACTTCTTTATGAAGTGTTGGGGGTGAAACGTAGTGATCTTGTGTGTCTTGTTCTTCTCTTCTACCATTTTACTTTTATGGAAGTGTTGGGGGTGAAACGTAGTGATCTTGTGTGTTCTTGTTCTTCTCTTCCACCATTTACTTCTTTATGGAAGTGTTAGGGTGAAACGTAGTGATCTTGTGTGTGTTGTTCTTCTCTTCCACCATTTACTCTTTATGGAAGTGTTGGGGTGAAACGTAGATCTTGTGTGGCTTGTTCTTCTCTTCCACCATTTACTCTTTATGGAAGTGTTGGGGTGAAACGTATGATCTGTGTGTCTTGTTTAAGGCACTTTGTAAGCTGATATTCATGTTCGTAAGGTTGTTCTTGATGCCGTCGCTACATCTTTGTGGTCTTCCTCTTGCCTTGTACTCATTATACTTTTTCTATGTGGTCTCTCGTGGTAGGCGATACCAGAACATTCTGGTCAGGTGTCCAAACCATGGTGCCGTACAAAAATCAAGATTTGTGGTCTCGAATTGAGGTTTGTGTTTGGTAATTTTTGTTCCTGGAAATCTTTAATACGTGTGACTGTCTATTTATTGATTTATTCCTTGTCTCAGTGCTTCTCGGATGTTCTTAAAACTCCTTATTCTTCTAGATGCCCGTCTGCCCAGCGTGTTCGTAGCGCGTTGGACTACGGTGACTATCCTCTTGTGTGCGGTTCAATTTCGCGGGATGGCAGAAAAAGCCACAGATTCCCCAGATTTTACGGTGTTCGTGGCACCGAACCGAAGGGTTACGATGTCCATGGCACCGAGACGAAGAGCTGAAAAAAGTGCTTCTGGATCGGGGAAAAAAATAAATCTTCTAGATCAGGGTGGGCAAACTATGGTCATGAGGCGCATGCGCACCATTGATATTTTGGCCCTCAAACACATTTTAAAATAAACTAACGATCGTCACAAATGATTTTTCCCATTAATATTACGCTGAAATTCATTGGAATTTTAATTCGATTTTCTTATGTATTAAATATACAATATTTTTTTCCAATTTGGTGTCATTTAAACATTAATATTGATATATATATTGTCAATGAAATTTTACTACGTTTAATATGAGCGTTTAATATTGAGTAATTTACTATACTAGAATTGACGTGATTTGATTGGCTGAATGTTTCTCAATGATTATAAGTACTTGGACGATATAATTTTATAAAGGTTGGAAATTGCCTTTCAAATTATAATTAATTGTTTTTAACTTTTAAGCATTATGTCGGGATGTATGTTTAGTTTATATTAAAAAGATGTTTCATACAAAATAGAATATCGCTAAAAGCTGTTATAATTAATAATACCTCCTTACAACAATAATGTATCGTCAGAAATAAACCTCCCCTCATATCCTACGTATGGAATGCGCAAATACTTGATTTGAATCATTTAAACTGTGCAGTGCCTGGGAATTCCCGGTGTGTTTTAATAATCTATCACGTTTGTAGTTTCCATTCATAAATTTCGTATTTATATTGCAACCGAGTTTCTAAATCTAAATAATTATATTCGCGCTGCAGAAGCACATTTTTAGTTAATTTTGAAACATTTTAAGACATTTTTATTATAATGAGTGCATCCAAAAAAACGTAAGATTGAAGACGAGTGTCGGGTTTTCAAAGACAAATGGATTACCGAATATTGTTTTATGCAAGTTGGCAATAAATCTGTTTGCTTGCTGTGTCACGAATCAGTGGCTGTTTTTAAAGATTATAACTTAAAAAGACATTACCAGACAAAACATCACAATTTCGGACACAATCTAACATCTGAAGAAAGAAAAAGAAAATGCATGGAGTTGGTAAAAGTGTAAAGAAACAACAAACTGTGCTTTACAAACAGTCTTCAATTCAAGATGCTGCAACAGAGGCCAGTTTGGTGTTGTCACACAAAATTGTGAAATACAACAAGCCATTTTCTGATGGTGAATTTATTAATGAATGTTTACTAGATGCAACAAACATTCTATGTCCAGAACAAAACAACAAATTTGACAGTATTACATTATCCAGAAGAACTGTGGTCAGACGTGTTGAAAAGATAAGTGAAGATTTGACCCTTCAACTTCAAGATGCAAGTAGCATTTTTGTGGTACTTTTGCATTGACGAGAGTACTGATGTACAGGATACTGCACATTATGTTTTTATACGTGGAATAAACAATTCTTTTAAACTCTTTGAAGAGTTACTGATTGTTGAGTCGATCAAAGACACTATCACTGGCCTCGATATATTCAATGCTGTTAGTGGCTGTATTGAAAGAGCTGGGTTAATGTGGAACAAGATGGCCAGTATTACAACTGATGGTGCTCATGCTTTAACTGGAAAAAACATAGGACTGATAAAGCTGATCAATGATAGGATTAAGTCAGAATATCCTGAACACGTAATATTACCACTTCATATGTGATTCATCAGGAAAGTTTGTATAAATCTGTTTTAAAATTAAGCATGTTATTGACCCAGTTGTCAGTGTCATAAACCTCATCAGATCAAGAGGACTCAATCACAGGCAGTTCAGAGCATTACTAGACGATCTAGAAACTGAACATTCTGATGTCCTGTACCATAGTACAGTTCGATGGTTGAGTCTTGGAAAGGTTTTAAGGGAAAATATGGGATCTTAAAGAAGAAATAGTAATGTTTCTAGAGATGAAGGGCATAGAATGTGACTTTAATACTAACAATACTAACATTGTTAATGCAGAGTGGAAGCTTGACTTTATATTTGCCATTGAAATAATGGAAAAGTTAAATGAACTGAATGTTAAACTTCAGGGCAATGGTTTGTTTGCACATGAAATGTATTGTATGTTGTGTAAATCATTTCAAGCTAAATTCTCACTGTTTTCCAGACAAGCAAGTGAAAACATGTTTTGTCACTTCCTTGCTGAAACGAGAAACTCATTTCTGATGAGATGAGTAAAAATTCAAAGCTCAGTTAGATGTATTGTTGAAGAATTTGGAAGAAGATTCAAGAACTTGGAGCAGTACTTCAATGTTATCAATTCTCCTCTCAGTGCAGAAGCTGATAAAGCCCCAGTGCACATACAGTTGGAGTTGCTTGAATTACAAGCCAATCATTATCTGAAGGAAAAATTTAAGTCTGAATGTTTGTTGGATTTCTATGGTTCTTTGCCTGAACAATCATTCCCAAACTTAAAAACTTTGCAGCTAAATTTTTGTCATTATTTGATCTACAATATTTGTAGAACAGGCATTTTCTTGCTTAAAAATCAACAAATCTAAGAATAGGTCTTTATTATCTGATTGCAACTTAAATGCAGTCATGCAAATTTCTACAAGTAAACTTGTTCCAGATTTCAAAGGAATTATAAAATCTTACAAGCAATTACATACATCTCATTAGAAATTAGCAATAAATAAAATTGTGACTGTATGTGTATGGCGTTTTTTAAAATCTTCATTAAAACTATTGATATGAATCCATATTGTAACTGTATGCAACATAATATTTTGCAAATATTGTTAAAACATTTGCAAAACTTTTTATCCATATTAGAAAATATACTGTTATAGTGTAAGTCTGTTAGAAATATAATTTATTTCAGAAGTTATCTACATTATGTAAAACTACCTTTGTTTACAATAAAAATATTTAATTGATTACTTACCCCAGAATTAAACAAAAATATACATAATATTATATGTGGCCCTCCAATAGTTTTACAATTTTCAATGTGGCCCTCTGCACAAAAAGTTTGCCCACCCCTGTTCCAGATATCTAACTACAGAATTGGTTGCCACTGAACATCACAAACTAGTGACATGAAGGCATCTTATTTTGTATGTTTAAGACTTCAGAACTTGGGAGACTTATCACATAAGCCTAACGTTTTCTTAAAAAAAAAAGGTTTAAAAACCGAAGGATTGACTTCATTGCACCGGGTTTACCCCATACAGCTCGTCCCTCTCCGCAGAACTGGCTCGGTCCTCTCGCAGAACTGGCTCGGTCCCTCTCCGCAGAACTGGCTGGTCCTTCTCCGCAGAACTGGCTCGTCACCTGCTGAGAGTATTGCACAAGTACGAGCCCTGTAGCTCCAGCAACAACTTGGGATCTCTGGAAAACTGCACTCGTGAACAGAATGGCGCGGTCGGACTCGAACCCACGACCTTCGACTCACAAGGCAAAGGGCTTAGCACAGAGACCCCTGCTAACTAACGTTTTTATCTGTGTGTGTGTGCGCGGTTTGTGTGTGTGTGTGGCAAAAAAGCGTATAACCAATCAATCGAACAGGTGACAAATGATGAACATTCTATTTTCAACTTAATGATGGCTATTTATATTTGTTATGTTGAATAAATTAGTTCATGTGAATTAATTTCTGTCTGGAGTTTTAGAAGAAAAAAACCCTCCAGATTAGCCTACCTTATCGTGGTTGGAGGGTTTGCGTGTTTGGGTGATCCTTCGGGGCTATGTCGGCGGGAGTCTAACTCCGGCAGGTCTAACCAAGCCGAACAGACTGAAGGTGAAAGGCCAGACCAAAGGCGGGGAGCAGGATGGGGCCTCATAAGGTGACAGCGCAGAACCCACCGGGCGTGGAAAATGCTCTGGCTGCAACCAACCCATCCCCAACCATGGGTTAAATGGCCCAGCCTTCCCTCTTGGGGAGGATCTTTTTCTTGTCTTATCTCCTATTTTTTCAATTTTTATCCCTCGAGTTAGACCACAGTCTTCTCTAGCAGTAAGAGTGCTGAAGTCGGAGGCAACCAGCCAAGAGGCGCACTATAGCAATCAGGGTTCCCACGCAAACGCATATGAATATGTCATGTATTTAAAAGATATGGTGCTCGCCCTGTGACGGACACTCAGGCAGGTGCAGTGCCGGGCCTCTACCTCAAAAGGGCCCAACCCCAGCTTCTGGATGTCCTTCTCATTTGCCCTGTGGAGCCAGGAGGCATGGGAATAGAGCAACTGGCCAATTTCTTAAAATAATGCTGGAATGCTGGGGGTGTGAAAGCAAAAGATGGCTACAGCAAAGAAAACTTGAAAACATCCTAAATGAAGAACAAGTACATGTATGCTGTTTGCAAGAGACCCCCCTGAATGAAGATGTAGCCTTAAGTCAGAGGTTTCCCAGTGCTACCGATCAGACCGAAAAATAGAAGAAAGGGGTGGAGTACTGACATTGTGAAAACATCACCACATGTCAGTTTGAGGAGTACATGGAGGGTGCAGAATATCAGATGCTGCATCTTAGGACGGCAAGTACAGAGTTTCACTTAATCAACTACTACTGCCCAAGTGACCGCCCACTGGCACTGGTCACAATTCCAACAAAGGAAAGACTCATAGTGTGCGGGGGACTCAATAGTCATCCACAGAGCTGGGGTATGACCACATGGACAGAGGGCGAGGAGCTTGAAAACTGGCAGGATGACAACAAACTAATCCTTGTCAATCAGCCCAAAGATCAGCCAACCTTCTACCCCAGATCATGGCACACCACCTCTACACCAGACTTGGCATTCCATCCTCAGACCTGGAATGGAACATTACACTTTGTTGGAAACAGCTAGGAGGCAGCGACCATCGGCCAGTATTTCTCACTGTTGAAAATCAACCCATCGGGGAGAGCAATCTATCAGGTGGAATTACAAGAAGGCAGATTGGACAATGTATAAGCATCGCACCAGTATACTGACACTAGGTCTATCTACTACAAGGACATCAACAAGGTAGTTGATGAGTTCAGCCGATGCAAAAAAACAGGCTGCCTGCGAAACAATTCCTAGAGGGCTCAAGCACTACACACCTTACTGGAGCAGTGAATTGGAACTACTGCACAATAATGTAGAAATTTCACAAAAGCAGGCAGAGACCACTCCATGCCAAGAACACCACAACAAATATCAGCATCCCAAGGGGCTATATTAAAAGGGGCCCAAGCTGCAGGCCAGGCGGAGGAGCTGGAAGGAAAACAGAGTCCTTAAACTTTGAAAGAGTACCAGGAAGCGTGGAAGCTGGTAAAACAACTTAATGATGAAGGTACAGGAGAAATCCAAAGATTGCATTAAACAAAGATGAAACATCCTCACGGGAAACAGCAGCTGATCTTTTTGCAGACTTTTTGCTAAAGACAGCAATATTGAAATTAGCACAACGAAGCACGAGAGTTTCGTGAAAAAAAAGAAAAATGTTGAGAAAAGACGAAACAATACCTAAAGTGATGAAGACCCCAATAAATTTTAAAGAACTGGAACTAGCAATATCCAAATTAAAATTGAAAAAATCACGGGAGCTGATGGAGTGTCAATGAGATGTTTAAAGAACTTGGGAACTGCAGCAAAACAAAGTTACTGCAGATTTACAATAATTTTTGGGATCTTGGTCAAGTTCACAGACCTGGAGAGAAGCAATCATGATACCGCTCTCGAAACCTGGAAAAGATAGTTCTTCTGCCTCCAGCTACCGCCCGACCAAGTCTTACAGTTGTCTCTGCAAAACAATGGAACGTATAATCAATTTCCGACTGCAGTGGTATCTTGAAAGTGAAAACATTCTTGTGTCACAGCAGGCAGGTTTCAGACAGTGCTACTCTACTGAAGACCAAGCAACGTACCTTCTCAGGAGATTGAGGACGCGTTCCAAGATAAGAAACTGGTACTAGGACATGGATAGACCTAAGGAAAGCCCTTTTACAAGGTTTGGAAAGAAGGACTGCTCAAGAAACTGAGAAATAGTAGAATAAAGGGTAGGATGTACAGATGGATAAAAGCATCTTCATAACAGAAAAGCCAGAGTGCATCTAGATGGACTCAAGAGTAAAAGTTCTACTCGTCATGGCGTCCCTCAAGGAGGAGTATTGTCCCACATCTTCTTGATTTCATCAACGACCTGGTTGTGAGTTACCACAGGGAGTAAAAGTTGCAATTACGTGATGATCTGGAATATGGTGCACAAATGAGTATGCAACAGTGGCCACCAAATTGATACAAAGAGCTGTAGATGCCGTAACCTCATGGGCAAACAGATGGTGTGTCAGCATCAACACAGATAAGTGCAGCACTACACTCTTTACTCTCTCTCCCAAACAAAAAAACTGGCACCATTAAAATAAATGGAGAACTGCTAAGAGAAGACAAGCAACCCACCTATCTCGTAGTTACATTCGATGATAGACTGACGTGGAAGCAGCACATCAACAAAGCAGCAGCAAGGCCAGGAGGAAGTTAGCCATCCTGAGAAAATTAAGTGGAACCCCATGGGGGCCAGTCAAAAAAAACTTAAAATATTTATCAGCAGGGCATCACCACACCTGGAATATGGGTCACTGCATGTGTCCAGCATCAAATACCACATTAGGAGAACTGGGTAAGGTAAAACCAGGCGCTTCGGGCATCACAGGGCAATGAAAACAACACCAATAGTGGAGATGGAAAGAGTGGGGGAATACAAGCACTGAGAGAACGCAGAGACACAAAAGTGATGAGCAGGCAGAAAAGTTTCTGAGTATGCCAAGCCACCCAATGGAAAACAGATTAAAAAATCTAGCATTGGGGAGGCTGAAAGAAGCAGCTTTATTCACCGGCCAAAGAATGAATAGCAAACTTCAGACCTACCAAAAATTGGCATTCCCTAAAGTCTGTGCCAGAGCAAACCCCCTTGGGAGAGGAGACTGCCAAGTATGTATCCAGACAGAAGTGAAAGAATATTGACAGATGAGCAGAACAGCATACAACGCAAGACAGTCACCCCAGTTTACTTGATGAAGAATACCACATGACCCCTGGGGCCCGGGGATACACGGATGGGTCCGAAAATGCAGTGAAGAATGGAGGAGCAGGGTGTACTAGAATACCCAAACAAGCTAGAGATGCGATTAAAAATAAACAGGAAATTCTGTCACAACTATGATCGAAATTCAGGCAATCAAGGTGGAACAGAAAAACTGTTGAATACCAGACCCGATCCTCAACCTGTTGTATTTTGACTGATGCAAAAACAGACTCCAAGCACTTCAGTCCAGAAAATTGCCAGGTCTACAGACCCCACTGTCTAAATTGTCCAAGCATCGCAGGGTTTTTCTTGCAGTGGATACCCTCTCACTGTGGAAACTAGGAAATGAAACAGGACCGATTGGCCAAGGGAAAGGGGCTGAGGAGGAACCGGAGTGCCAGTTACCTACCACCAAAAGAAAAGGATGATTAAATCATGGGAAGCCACAAATACCAACACAAGACGATTACTATAAATGAGCAGATTGGAACAAGTTGGGGATTCTCTTAGAACAGGACACAATCGCTCCGCCCCCATGTATACAAATTTAAGATTGGAATTCAGCCATGTGACATTTGGGCAGGCAAACCAGACTGCAAAGCACATACTTCAAGACTGCCCCAAATATGATAACTGAGGCAAACTTACTGGCCTAACGAAACAACACTGACATAAAACTCCCGGACCTCTGTGTGAGCTACAAAAGACAGTAAGTTCATACAAGGCAACTTGAATAAAAGACATTTTTCAAGAACGAAAAAAGGGAAAGGGAAAGGGGGAAAAAAAAAAAACAACTATACAGACGTACCCGTCTCTCCCTTTTTATTTATTTACTTGTATTTGTCATTAACATAAATGCACATTTTGTCATTCAACATGCACACACGTTAAGAAATTTTGAAGCATCGTTCATTGAATCAAAAACTCCTACTTGGTTTATCCCTACCGTTTTTTAAATGTTCACCAGCTGTTTTTTTTGGGTTTTTTAAATTTTTTTTTACAAACCCAACATCGAAAAATTTTATCTTCTAAATTTTTTCAGGTTTTTTCCCATTTATTTTTGAAACATCCGGGTCAAATTTTGTATTGTAGAATGTCTTGACACTGTCTTTACTACTTGCTACTGACACTGTCGTTTTGTCTGTCTTCACTGTCCAACTTGTTCTTGATTTTGTGTCTGGGGTTTTTTTTTGTTATCTTGTTTACGATGAAAACGCAAAAGGGTGGCACAGTGGTAAGGAAGGAGCATTTTGGATTGACGAGACAACTGCCACCAGCCGGAAAAAAAACTGACGATTAGGCAAAAAGAGAATTTTAAAAATATTCCACGATGTGGAGGTGGTTTTGATGTGGATGGAATTAGGCCAGTCGTGTTCCCGTGCCAACTACCCCCGTTATCATCTGCTAGTTTAAATAATCAATGCAGACGCCAGTAATAGCAGTTTGAGCAGTAGAGTGATTAATTCTCCTCAACCTGCCAGTCTGCTGTATTGATTCCACGTGTCATTCACTGTTGTTTCATTCTATACAGTGCTTCAGACCCATCGTGGACAAAGTCGGTCTCTTTCGCAACAAGCAAGCGCGCCTGTCGAGTTTCTGTACGATCGGTGTCTTACTATTGTTGAAGAGCAGGACATCACATATTACAGGGTAAGTGTGTTATTGTTGTTTTTTTTAAGTTGAAATAGAGACATATTCTCTTTCGTTTAATAGTCAAGTTTGTGATGTTACTTCTGTGTACTCCCACTCTCTCACTGTCAACTTGAGAATACCGACAGATGTTAGTGGTAAGATATAAACTGTTAGCATTACCAACAAAACTATCTGCTGAATATGGTACCAGTGATAGTGTACATATGTTTTCTTTGTTCTTCCTGTCTGGAAAGAACTTTTACTTATGATGTAATTCCGCCATTTTGTCTGTTTTACAATAACATTCCGCCCATTGTGTTGCTGGGGCTCGCAAGAGCAAAGAATATAACACTGCGACCTACAAGGCATGTTGTTAGATGCGACTGAGGTAGGGGCCTAGGAAGCTACCCTAGTAAATAAAAAGCGTCGCAGAAATCAGATATGCTAGTCTAGTTGTAGGCTGACACAACGTACAATCGTTCTTAGCTCGGATCACCTACAATCACGAAGGGTTAACAAGTGGTCGATGTGGCACGTTCGAAGAAGCAGGAGAAGAACAATGCATTCGTTAGAACTACACATTTATTCTATGTTAGCAACTGAAGAAAAAACAAATCACTGTTGCAATCATGAATGTGTGTACGTGCTATTTCTAGAAGCGTGATAAGTAAGAAGTAAATAACCGTTTTCATACCATAGTTTATTGTATATACCGTGTTAGATTTGCATTTTAATTTGTTACACGGAGCATAATTGGTTATGTGGGCAGCATCTCTTCGGTCGCTTTTACATCTGTCTTCTTCTTCGGGCGATTCATATCGACCACTTGTCAACCACTCTTTTGTATGTGATCTGAGCCTCAAGAACGAGTGTACGTTGTGTCAGTAATGCGCCTAAAGTGGCCGCAGCACATCCGATTTCTGCGCTGGTTTATTTACTAGGTAGCATCCTAGCTACATCAGTCTGCCGCTGACATGCATTGTAGGTTGCGGTGGTACTATTCTTTCTTCCTTGCAGCCCAGCACCACTGGCATACATCTCAGTGATTCACTAATACCAAAATGAGGATGGATCAGCGTTAGAGTATGTGAAAATTATTTTTAAAATACATATATATATGATTTCTACAAGCCTAAAGAAAAACTACCAGCTCTCTCATTCACTTTCTAACGATTGGGAATAGCCCTCAACAATTCATGCTATCATCCTATCTCCTGCACTTCTTCCACCTCCTGCAGCTTTTCCCCACTCTTTGTATATTATTAATCTCTGCCTCTCCAAATCTCTTCTCCATATCTTTCTAGACCTCTATTTTGCTTTTCTGTGAGGTTCAGAAAAGGCCATTCTTGCTATATTCCTAGAATTTTCCCAAGATGTGTCAATCCAACCCAGCATACTAAGTGGTCTAGCATGGTTTAAATAGGAGATAGAAAAAAAGAAGAGACTACTCTCAGCTTTTACATAAGGAAGAATTAATATGACCATAACATCTATAACGCCTCCACTTCCTCTTTATTTCCTGAACGTAAGTCCAATTCCCATGAAAAAAGCACTAGCAATATATTAGTGATATTAGCTCTCACCTACCTGAGCAGGTGCTTGTCATGCTACCGTATGTATCGCAATATCAAAATACCTGCTGGTATTTGGCTCTGAAGTAAATATTTGTCTTGGCGACCTTTCAACAATTTCCCCTCTTCATGTTTACTGGAACAGGTGATATAATGTAAATAACTGATTCAAAAGGCATACCTACACACTTTCATCAGGCATATTATTATGATCTTCACTTGTCCTTAACCCTTTCACTCTGTCATTTCTTGTATCCCCGGAACATTGTATTTACAATGTATGCTAACTAATAATAGCCAATATCTCCGGATTTGGTCATCTTAAAAAATACCGCGAGCCGGTATTTCAGCTCAATGGGTTAAATTAGATTCACCAGAAAAACAACACAAAGAAGTGATCTCTGAACAGTGTTTTTAATTTGTTTTTTTTTTCGATCCAGAAGCACTTGAGCTTTAAGCTCTTCGGCTCGGTGCCATGGACATCGTAACTCTTCGATTCAGTGCCACGAACACCGTAAATCTGGGGAACCTGTGGCTTTTTCTGCCTTCCCGCGGAATTGAACCCGCACACACAGAGGATAGTCACCGTAGTCCAACGCGCTACGAACACGCTGGGCAGACGGGCACGCCCATATATAAGAAAGACTAACACATGTATTTAAACACTGTTCTTGCCCGCCTGCCCAGCGTGTTCGTAGCGCGTTAGACTACGGGTGACTAGCCCTCTGTGAGTGCGGGTTCAATTCCGCGGCTGGCAAACACAGATTCCTCAGATTTACGGTGTTCGTGGCACGAACCGAAGAGGTACGATGTCCATGCACTCGAACGAAGAGCTGAAAAGCCTGCTTTCTGATCGGGGGAATTAGATGGGGGTGAATTGGTTATGTATATTGTATGCCAGTTGAGGTATTGGCTAGGACAGATCTCTAATGGACAATTAATGGAAAAAGAAGGTGTAGACTTCCAAGAGAAACATGGATAAGAACTGTGGAAAGAGAGTTGAAAGATTGTGGACTGATATAGGAAACATGTGGTAGAAAGACGGCAGCAATGACATCTCTTGTGGAAGTCTTATGTGTCAAACGGAACACAATGAGATATAGATAGATTTAAACAGTCTGAAGTCGAAGGATTGACTTCATTGCACCAGGTTTTTACCTGCCGAGAATATTGTACAAAGCACGAACTTATTAGCTCCGGCAACAATTCTAGGGTCTCTAGCAACAATCCTAGGGTCTCTAGCAGCAATCCTAGGGTCTCTGACAACAATTCTAAGGTCTCTGACAACAATTCTAGGGTCTTTGGCAACAATTCTAGGGTCTTTGGCAACAATTCTAGGGTCTCTGGCAACAATTCTAGGGTCTTTGGCAACAATTCTAGGGTCTTTGGCAACAATTCTAGGGTCTCTGGCAACAATTCTAGGGTCTCTGGCAACAATTCCTAGGGTCTCTGTGCAATTCTGAGTCTTGGCACAATTCTAGGGTCTCTGGCAACAATTCTAGGGTCTCTGGCAACAATTCTAGGGTCTCTGGCAGCAATTCTAGGGTCTCTGGCAACAATTCCTAGGTCTCTGGCAACAATTCTAGGGTCTCTGGCAACAATTCTAGGGTCTCTGGCAACAATTCTAAGGTCTCTGGCAACAATTCTAAGGTCTCTGGCAACAATCGTAAGGTCTCTGGTAAAATGCACTTGGGAACAGAACGACACAATCCAGATTCAAACACGCAACCTTTGGATGAAATAGATATATTTATTCTTATAAAGAGTATATTTAGATGTATTAACTATTTACGGTCAAGTAACCGAGATGACCAATGGTGACCGGTAATGCAATCAAATCAAAATCAATGCATGATGTGTAACTTATACGGTTTCATTAGTCAGTCCTGTCTATCGAATCACATCTGTTGTGTGCGACACGAAGATCCATATAGTGTTCTGTGTTAATTGTGGTGAACATGACCAGGATTCATTCATTATCACGTGTTTGAACTTTTGTGTGACAGGTCATGCCAACTTGAACAAATCAATCCTTTTGGCTCTATTTTGGCTGATTGACGTGTCCAATAAGATGTTGTGCAAGAGTAATCAAATATTTGATTGCAGCTGCTAAACAAGGTTTCTAGGAGAAGTTAACATTTCTCAAGATGATTAGATACAGAAGATACCGGAGAAATGATTAAGAAAGGAAAGAAACGCCAAATGAAAACCTCTATTTCGCATTCAGAGAGATAAGAGTATGCAATTCAAAGTATGCAAGGGGTAGGATTACCAATTCCTTTACTCACCTGTGGACTGTCGTGTGTGTGAAAGAAACTCACAATTATTTTGTGTCCTTTTTAAAAAACAAGATTACAATCTAAGCATTGCTCTAACCCACCCATTGTAAAATTGATATCAAGGATAAGTACTACCAGAAAATGAAGTACTGCGATATAATATATCTGTGGGGTTTAAATAGGGTTTGCACAGATTAGACCCACTGTGTGATACCAACTATATCCACTGGAGTATCTTTGCATGTGGGCCATGGATTTATTTATGTAGATTGAGTTGCTGTAGAAATTATCACTATATGAACACACGCCACTGACTCACTAACTACAAGGGATGGCCAATGCTTCTTGCTGAGTAGAAAATTGATAGTAATAACAGTGGTACGTACATGCTGAGTGATAGTGGATAGTTTCGTAAATAGAAGTCGGAGAAAAAAGAACTAAGAAATATATGAAAAAATCTGAGAAGATAGACCTTCTAACTGGCGCACACGTTGCTTGCATATGTTAAGTGGGATTCTCACGTCAGATAAGATCTTCAGTCAAACAACTTCCTGCATGTCGTTGTATATTAGCGTGTGTTTAGTCGTCTTCCCATGCATCATTATATGTTGTTCCAGATTTATTTCGTATTCATGGATCACCAAATGCCCCGAGTACTGAATATCAATTCTTTTGTTGACATTTTTCCGTGCCATGAAGTTAAGACTGTCCAGAATTGTCTACGTCTTCCATCCTATGTCTCACGTCCTATCGATTGTGTCTATTATATAAGTGTCTGTTAAGTCTGCAGTATCCAGTTGGTAGGCAAAATATAATGACCTTTTCTTTTCTGCTGAAATCTTTGAAAATCTCGTTCCCACAATCATATCCATTGTTTGTCTTCTAGTCTACTGCAGATTTTTTCTCTATGAAGTTTTTGACCTCTTATTTTTTTTTCTTTCTTTCTTCCCGATCCAGAAGCACTTGAGCTTTCAGTCTTCGGCTCGGTGCCATGGACATCGTAACCCTTCGGTTCGGTGCCACGAACACCGTAAATCTGGGAATCTGTGGCTTTTCTGCCATCCCGCGGAATTGAACCCCCACACAGAGGACACCCATAGTCCAACGCGCTACGAACACGCTGGGCAGATGGGCGTTTTGACCTCTTGTAAAGACTGGTTGGTAGATTTGTTTTTTGACACTGTCTTCCGTAGCTAAGACATTGGTACTCTCATTGCCTTCAATACCAGTGAGATAGAATCCAACAATACCAGTGAGATAGAATCCAACAATACCAGTGAGATAGAATCCAACAATACCAGTGAGATATAATCCACCAATACCAGTGAGATAGAATCCAACAATACCAGTGAGATATAATCCACCAATACCAGTGAGATAGAATCCAACAATACCAGTGAGATAGAATCCACCAATACCAGTGAGATAGAATCCAACAATACCAGTGAGATAGAATCCACCAATACCAGTGAGATAGAATCCACCAATACCAGTGAGATAGAATCCACCAATACCAGTGAGATAGAATCCACCAATACTAGTGAGATAGAATCCACCAATACCAGTGAGATAGAATCACCAATACCGTGAGATAGAATCCACTGCAGGTGAATTCCTACCCTTTTTTTGACAGCTGTTCAAGTTCTGTTTCTAGGCTCTGTACTGTTATGTAAGCGGATTTAGCCTCCAGGGCTTGTATAGCTGACAGAGAGTCTGTAAGTAGTTCGTAATTTGTGCAGTGATCTCGATCAGGTGACATCATGTTTGCTGTAAGAAACCAGTGGAGTAGAATGAATTCCTCGTCTTAAAACCAGTTAAAGACATATGTTAGAACACGTTGTGACAACTGGAACAGTTGCATGGAAGAGGTATATAGCTAGAACGACAGAAATAGAAAACACATGTATGTCAAAAATGACGATCAGTTGGATTCAGTGCACACCAACGTTATATTAGTTGCGACTGCAGACATTCTTGTGTGCTATCCTGCGCAAACCTTTCTCTCATTTGTTCTTCTCGTTTAAAGCTGCTGCCCAGTGGATGAGATGCAGAGAACATCAGAACAAGTCCTCTGTGAATGTCGACAATCTGAGTTTCCTAGTATATGGCAGGACTAATCAGTACTCGTTCCTTTCAGTTAGCTGAAAGTAACAACGGTAGAGCACTTACACCGTTATGTTTACATCGATACCAAACACAGTACACCTTCAGCACTCTTCGTTTTCTTCGAACGCTCTACATCAGCGTTTCCCAGTGGGCGTACCGCCCCTGTGGCGCTGAAGCTTTAGGGGCGATAGTGGTTCAGAAGCATTTGGGGGAATTTTTTCCCCGCGATTTTCGATTGAATAATCATTAAAAATTTGAATTCTGTATTTTAATTCATCTTATGCCATCTTACAGATCCATTTTTCATCAATTTTCTATTTCATGTATAATCATTTGAAAATTGACCATGTATGACAGAAATATATATCATTGTCTATGTCAAAGTGAAATAGAGCATGTATATATAATTTTGTGAGGGCGTGGGAAGCTGTTTTAATGGGAAGGGGAAGGGCGTTACAAAGTTTATGTCGTGCAAAGTGGGCGGTGGGCCGAAAAGTTTGGGAATCTATGCTCCATATCGATCACTTGTTAAACCACTATTTGTGATCTGTATGTGATCTGAGCCTAATAGCGATTGTACGTTGTTCCATTTATGCGCCTACAAGTAGGCCAGCATGTCTGATTCTGCGACCCATTTATTGTCTAGGTTAGCTTCCTAGACCACTACCTCAGTCGCCTCTTACGACATGCCTTGGTAGCACAGTGGATATTTTTGCTTCCTTGCGGTCCCCGACACCACACGGGCGAGATCTTAAGAGCGATTGTACGTTGTGCCAGTTATGTCCCAACAAGTAGGTCAGCCTCCGATTTTGCGACCTTTTTATTACTAGGTAGTTCCTAACTTCAGCACTCTGAAATCCGATATCCATCTTACTGAGAATCATTGCACGGAAATTGAGCACATTCTCTGGTGCACAAATCTGGTTAACTGTCACTGATCTATGCCAACTCTGAAAGTGAACGAAGAACAAGTTCATCTCTTCAGTTAATGGCTTCTTTCGACTTCACAGATAACATTCCAGCCTTTCTTCTCACATTTCTTATCTAACTCCCACCAAAATTGGATCTTTGCCGAGACGGGTGGTAACCTTTATTTCTTAGGCAATCTCATGCATGCTGCACATAGCTATTGTATTTCATCATTTCTGCTCGCAAATACGTTTTTTCAGTACGGCTGTATTCGTTTATCATCGCTCTTCTGCAAGTATGGTTTTTCCTCCTCTTTTATTGTTTTGTAGTTGTTGTTTCTCTCTCTCCCCCTTTTTTTCTCTCTCTCTCTCTCTCTCTTTAGTTAGTGTTTAATGTATTACTACCTCTCTCGTCAGAGTCTCTCATGCCGTCGTTTATTAATTTGAAGATCACGGTTAACATTCTTGAAATGCTTCAACATTTTTGTTACACGCTAGAGCAGTTTAACCAAACCATACAATAGTGCTTAGTTCATAACGGTGCAGAATTGTTGTTGTTCATGGTGTATTCTTCTTTCTGTATTTGTTCTTATTCTTGTGTTCGCCTCTATGTTAGGCGTGGTCGGGGGCCCGGGATAAC
>JADZMA010000810.1:0-29390 GCA_020796225.1 Arion vulgaris | reverse complement strand
AAACATATCACAAAGAGTGATTAAAATTGGTCGTGAAGAGTGAAAGCAAGAAGAAAATCATCCTACTGTTTTGTCTTTTTGCATAGTGAAATGATGTCCATATTTCTTATGGGTGTGTTTGATACAGACAATGATAAGTGTGGTGGACAGTTTCCAAATGTGGCAGTGACTGATGATAAAATGCTGAGACCTCAACAAGGATCGATGAGGAAGATCAGCAAAGATTTTTCTAAGGTAAGGATCTATGCTGACGATACAGTGTTACTGTAAACATTGCAGAAGGGGAATGCAGAATTAATAATGGAAGTGCAAAAGAAAAGCAAAAAATAAAATCTATATCTCAATGTGGGCAAAAACAAAAATAATGACAATGAATAAAACGAACATGACAAAAGATATTTTTATCTACGAAGAGAAAGTAGAAAATGTGAATATTTTGAATATCTTGGTCTTACTGCTAACAAGATATAGATGAAGGAAATAAAAAGAAGAACAAGCATGGCTTTACAAAAATTAACCAAAACAGTATGGAACGGAATGGCATAGAAAAGACAGATCAGAATACTTAGAGCATGCATATTCCCAATGGCAACGTATGGGTGTGAAGCATGGACATTTACTCTGTAGGGGAAAACATATGTGCTTGAATATAAGTTACAGAAGAGTCATCCTGTGATATCTTGGATCGAGAAGAGAACAAATAGATCTATCCAGAAAGAGCTCTCAATTAAAGAAAACTGGCAGATGCTAGAAATAAGACTGAGAAAATTAAAGCATTATGGGCATATTAGAGAAACTGTACCTGAAGAAGACCATTATGGAAGGAGGCACTCCAGCAAAGAGGAGTAGAGTAAGATCACAGAGAAGATGGATTCAGGATGTAACCGATAGTTTGAGAATCAATTATTTATATTAATGTATGTATTAACGGAGAACGAGGCAGTGGGCGATGCAGACGAAGATGGCAGCAGGACATCAAAGAAACCTTGAACATGACGCTAGAAGAGGCAGGAAAACTTGCAAGAGACAGAGAGCTTTTGAAGGGATGGACAACACATTGCCCGCAATGGACATGCTGATATTTGATTAGTGGAGGATCTGGCTGAAGTGGATTAAGGAGCGCTGACTCCCATTCGAGAGACCCTGGTTCAATCACTGTACGCCAATACAATATTTTTGTCCGGCATTAAGAAAAATCTTAACCTGAACAGTTTGATGACTGCACCAGCAGCAGTACGGTCATTAAATTTCTGCAGGCTCATCATCCTTGACCTTACTTTGCTCCTTAAAAAGCGATATTACAGGTGGTAACTATTGTTTTCTTAATTTTAATGTCAGGATTACTTAACTCACAGTTGTGTGACTGTCTGGTCAACCCCGACGTTCTGAGTTCTAATCACGCTCAAGTGATAGCCACGGTAAATTGTTTCCATGGATTTTAACAAAGGATCATGCATGCCCACCTGCTCAGAAAGCAATGGCAACTACTGAACGTATATGGTGCTCAGAAAATTCAACAACTGTTTACTGTGGTTGATGGCTACGTCCTTTGGGATATGCCAATGATTTTCATTTCCATCACTAATTTCCCTTGCCAGTGTGTTGTTGGGTCGGTAAGGGAAGCAAAGAATAGTGAATACTGCGAATTGCAAGGCACAGTCAAGAAGGGGCTGAGGTAGAGGTCTAGGTGCTTACCTTGTCAATAAAAGCATCGTGAGCAATCAGATGTACTGGTCTACTAGCCAGCATAATTGGCAAAAACGTGATAATCACTCCTAGGCTCAGATCACAAACAAATCGCAGAGCGGTTAACAAGGTTGATATAGAGCGCTCAAGAAGACTAATTTCCTGTTGTCAGCTATTTTGATCAGTATTGCTAATTTCTGTTTTTCAGGTTCCAAAATGGCTTCATGTCAACAAATCGCTGACCCCTGACTTTGTTGTAGCTGATCCAACGAAAGCTCCTGTATGGGAGATAATCGGGCAGAGTTCAGTCGAGAGATCCATGGCTAGCCATTGAATTCCATTCGTTTTCCTAGAATTCAGAAATTTCGTGGATGATAAAACCTGGAAGGAGGCAACAGATTTTGAAACAGACTAAAAGGTATTCATTTATTGCATCAATCAGGTTGAAAGCGCTTGGTTTCTGGATGCTTTTACAGTCCTACATTAGTAGGGGCCTAATGGGAGCGAAACGTTCTAACCTCTCTTAGCAAAGACTGTTTATATGTCACAATAAGAATGATCAAAATGTTGAGAAGAACCACATTCGAAACAAACAAAACATAAAAAATAATATAAATAATCTCACCTTTCTTATGTAACTCCTTGGTGCCAGAGGTGTCCTTTGTGCCAGAGGTGTTCCTTGGTGCTAGAGGTGTCCTTGTGCCAGGTGCCCTGGCGCTAGAGGTGGCTTTGCTGGCCAGGAGGTGCCTCGAAGTCGCTAGGAGATGTCCTTGGTGCTAGAGGTGTCCCTGGTGCTAGAGGTGTCCTTGTCGCTAGGAGGTGCCCTTGTCGCTAGGAGGTGCCTTTGGCTTAGAGGTGTCCTTGGCGCTAGAGGTGTCCTTGGCGCTAGAGGTGTCCTTGGCGCTAGAGGTGTCCTGGCGCTAGAGGTGTCCTTGGCGCTAGTCCTGTGCTAGAGGTGTCCTTGGCTTAGAGGGTGTCCTTGGCGCTAGAGGTGTCCTTGGCGCTAGAGGTGTCCTTGGTGCTAGAGGTGTCCTGAGTTAGAGGTGCCCTTGTCGCTAGAGATGTCCTTGGTGCTCAGAGGTGTCCTTGGTGCTAGAGGTGTCTCGTGTTTCAGAGGTGCCCTTGTCACAGAGGTGCCTTGGCGCTAGGAGGTGTCCTTGGCGCTAGAGGTGTCCTTGGCGCTGAGGTGTCCTGGCGCCAGAGGTGTCCTTGGCGCTAGAGGTGTCCTGGCGCTAGTCCTGTGCCAGAGGTGTCCTTGGCGCTAGAGGTGTCCTGGCGCCAGAGGTGTCCTTGGCGCTAGAGGTGTCCTGGTGCTAGAGGTGAATTTGGCACTGGAGGTGCCCTTGGTGCTAGAGGTGCCCTGGTGCTAGATGTGCCCATGGCGTCGGAGGCATTTGGCGCTAGAGGTGCATTTGGCGCTAGAGGTGCATTTGGCGCTAGAGGTGCATTTGGCGCTAGAGGTGCATTTTGACGCTAGAGGTGCATTTGGCGCTAGAGGCAGACATTTGGCGCTAGAGGCACATTTGGCGCCAGAGGCACATTTGGAGCTAGGGAGGTGTCCTGAGCCAGAGGTGTCCTGGTGCTAGAGGTACATTTGGCGCCAGCGGTATCGGCGCCTAGAGGTGCATTTGGCGCCTAGAGGCATTTGGCGCTAGAGGTCCCTTGGAGCTAGGAGGGTGTCCTTGGTGCTAGAGGTACATTTGGCGCTGGAGGTGCATTTGGCACTAGAGGGTGCCCTTGACGCAGAGGAGCCTTTGACGCTAGGAGGCATTTAACACTAGAGGTACCCTTTTGCGTTAGAGGAGCCCTGGTGCTAGAGTGTGCCTTGGTGCTAGAGATGCCCTTGGTGCTAGGAGAGGAGCCCTTGGTGCTAGAGGTGCCCTTGGTGCCAGAGGTGGCCTTGGCGCTAGAGTGTGCATTTGGCTGCTAGAGCCCTTTGGTGCTAGAGATGCCCTGGCGCCAGAGGTGCCTGGTGCTAGAGGTGTCCTTGGCGCCAGAGGTGCATTTGCGCTAGAGGTGCCCTTGGTGCTAGAGGTGTCCCTGTCGCCAGAGGTGCATTTGCGCTAGAGGTGCCCTTGGCGCTAGAGGTGCCCTTGGTGCTAGAGGGTGTCCTGGTGCTAGAGGTGTCCTGGCGCTAGAGGTGGATTGGCGCCAGAGGTGCCCTGGCGCTAGAGGAGTCTTTGGTGCTAGGAGGTGCTCCTTGTGTTAGAAGAGCCTGAAAGGAGCAAGGGTAAACAACACATACCATTCTTCTCTAGTTTTGACTATCCTCTGTAATAGTTCCAGCTGTAATCTATTTCTTTTCAGTTCTTGTTCTGCTGTTTTCCTCCAGGTTGTTTTCGGTCTTCCACATTTTTCTTGACCTTATGGTGTCCATCTCAGTGCAGTTTTCATGACAGAGTTAAGTCTCCATGCATATCCAGAGAGCTGCAATAGGCTTTAAATGACATTATTAACGCATTGATAGACTAACGGGTTTTAAAGTGTCTTTCTGGCCTGTCTGCCCAGCGTGTTCGTAGCGCGCTGGACACGTGGCGACTATCCTTCGTGTGCCGTCCAATCATGTGGATGGCAGAAAAGTCATAGATTCTTAGATTTACGTGTTCGTGTAATCAACAGAAGGGTTAAGGGATGTCCATGGTACTGAGCTTAAGAGCTAAAGTTTGGCAAGCTTCTGATCGGGGGAAGAAAAAAAAAAGTGTCTTTCTGAACAGAGGAGTTTCAAGGTTGTGAATCCCAGTCGCTGATCAGACTGAGAGAGATGGGTGTCGATATTGGTACAGTCTAAAAGAACACCATGTACTAAATATGCAAAAAGATTGATTTATCAACATTGAACTGGTGAAAATATTTTTCCTAATGTATTCATTTCTAACCGATCTCTCTTCTAGATACTACCAGCATTCTGCATAGACACTTCATCTCTCTGCTGCCAGAACTCATTAAGTCATGGGTGTAGGGCTGGGGACAGCCATAGGATGGGACACAAGAAGGAGAGCGAATCCAGCAATGCTGGCTAGAACCGACATATCGCCAAGGATAAGCACCAGAGCATCAAATGGCTACTGAAGATACAAACACACCGCTGCTAAAGGCCGCATGAATCGGATTTCCACAGGAATAAGATTTATGGAGAAATCTGGTACACCAGTCTAAGCGGTGATCACGCCATGAGAGAGGGAGAGAGAGATTCCGCTTATACCTAGTTTTCTTCTATTGTTTGATGTCAGTGTCTAGGGATTTGCACTGATAGCATAATGCGGGAGAAAGATTGTGTTGTACAAAGCTCTTTCTAGTGTTTGTGAGACATGCTTGCATTTTAAAATTGGTGCCATTTGTTGAGAAGTAGATCTGTTTCGCCCGTATGATGCCGGGTCGCCCGTATGATGCCGGGCTCTGATGATGCCGGTCGCCTGTATGATGCCGGTCGCCCCGTATGATGCCGGGCCGCCCGTATGGATGCCGGGGTCCGCAGTGGAAGCTCAGAATAGCACCACTGCTACCTAAGCAAGACATGCTGGCAAGGGCGATTGATGTAGGACCTAGGAAAGCTACCCTAGTAAATAAAAATCGTCGCAGAAATTGATGTGCTGCCTACTTGTAGGCGCATACAATCACAACGCACAATCACTCTTAGACTCAGATCATATATAAATCACACAGATTGGTTAACAAGGGTCGATATGGAGCAAGTGAAGAATAATAAGAATGATGATTTATTTTGCTTGATATCATTGACTGATTGATAGTACCATCATCATTGCACTTCGGTGGAGTAATCATGTATATGATCATTTCTTATGCATGAAGATCTCAGCTGCAGAGTACGAACTCTGTAGCACCCGGTGAGGGTTGTAGCACTGGTGAGGGCTGTAGCACCGGGGTGAGGCTGTAGCACCGGTGAGGGCTGTAGCACCGGTGAGGGTTGTAGCACCGGTGAGGTTGTAGCACCGGTGAGGGTTGTAGCAATCGTAGAGGGTCCCCATGTAATTTTTTGAAGATGGTGAAGATATTTATGTAGGAATTTTATTTTTGATCTTTTCTAATGAATTTGCCAGGGCAGCTTACTCTCTCCAGCCTGCCTTCTCGATTTTGAACTGCTAACGGCCCTTTACGCAAGGTAAATTAAACATCGGAGCCTACACGCTTTATCATCTGTCTTCAATAGACCAGAAACTCGATCTCACCTACACTGGAGATCGACCCTTGGAAAATGTCCAGATGGTTCCAATGAGAAGCGAACCTGGTACTTTTGGCATGGAGACACTCAACTCTTTAACCACACATAGACTCCTTTAGTTAGTTTTATTCCTTTCGCGCTGAGGTGGCATATAGGTTGAGGTTTTAGATCTCCATGTGATGCGGTTCATTGCCAGTAGTTGAGATCTTGTATGTTTATATCCCACTTCGCCCAAGTGTATATCAAGCCCATAGTTGGGGTGTTTTTTTGTTGTTTTTTTCCGATCCAGAAGCACTTGAGCTTTCAGCTCTTTGACTCGGTGCCATGGACATCATAATTCCTTCGTTCAAAATACGAACACCTGGGAATCTGGGGAATTCAGGTTTTTTTCTGCCATCCAAGGAATTGAAACCCGGCGACACACAGAGGGATAGTCACCTCGAGGTCCAACGCTGGGCCATGAACACGCTGCAGACGGGAAAGTAGTTGGGGTATAAGAATAGAACCACTGTTACTTGTCACGATGTCATAAGAGGCTTTACTAAGGAGTTTTTGGCTGAAATCGATGCACATGTCCTAAACGTGTAGTAGTTTGCGCGCTTAGGGGCCTACCAAACCAATGTGGGTAACGATACACGTTTCAAGTAAAGATCAAATATATCGCCAAAGAGTGATTAAAATTAGGCTCTAAAGAACGAACGCAAAGAAGAAGAAGAGGATATCCTATTGTTTATTTCACATTATTAGAACGTTATACATTTAAACAAGTCCTCTGTTTCCAAATACTGGGGTTTTCTACCGATTGATGATTATTAGGCCTCAGATCAACCGACCTAGCAAGCAATGTAAGAAAACGATACCTTCCATCTTGAAACCGGAACCGAAAACCATATAGACCTTTGTTTGATGTTAATCAGTATATTATTGTGTGTTTGCTAAGCATCTGTTGTTAATGTCATTCTCTAGCTTGCTTAAAGAAATCTAAAGACAAGTTTGAGATGAATACATAAGAGCATTAGCTAAAGATGGCAGTGATGATGATGATGATGATGGCAACAACAACATGAATGATAATACTTCAAATGGAAGTGAACAACAAGCTCAAAGCTCTAGTAGGAGAAAACAAGTTTAGAGGTACCAGAAAACGTTCTTCAGAAGGATGATGATGATGATGTGAATTTTCCAGTCAAGAAGAAGGCGGAACGGTTGGGATTTCTGTCTTCCTTCTTTGTCGTCACATGGTTATTGGGTTGTCCATCGCGTTTTGTGTCGTCGCACAAAGTTACCGGTTGTTGCCCAGCATTGTGTTTTTCTGTTTTTGTGTCGTTACGGTTACCGGTTGTTACCAGTGTCGTAGTTTTTTCTGTTTTTGTCATCACATGATTATTGGGTTGTTGCCCATGTCGTGGTTTTTGTGTCATCGCGATGGTTACCGTAGTTGTTGCCTAGTGCTGTGTTTTTGTTTCTGTCATCACATGGTTATCGGGTTCTGTCCAGTGTTGTGTTTTGTATCAGTCACATGGTTACTGGGTTGTTGTCCAGTGTCGTGTCTTTCTGTTTTTGTCATCACATGGTTACCGGTTGTTGCACAGAGTTGTATTTTCTGTTTTTGTTAATGCGCTGTTACCGGGTTGTTGCCCAGAGTTGTATTTTGCTTTGTGTCGCCACATGGTTACCGGGTTGTTGTCCAGAATTGTATTTTCTGTTTTTGTCAACAAGATGGTTATCGAGTTGCCCAGTGTTACTTGTGGTGGGCACATAACTGACACAATGTACAATTGCTCTAGGCTCAGATCACATACAAATCATGGGCCTCCGTGTTAAGCCTCATGGCCTTGTGGGTTGATGGTCGTGTCTGAGTCCGGACCGCCGCCGCTTCTGTTCACAAGTGCAGTTTCTTTTCCAGAGACCCTGCATTGTTGCTGGAGCTACAGAGTTCGTGCTTTCAGCACTACTCTCGGCAGGTGGCGTGCCATTTCTCAAGGAGAGAGGACTGAGCCATATGGTGTAAAACCCGGTGTAATGAAGTCAATCCTTCGCTTTTTTTGTGTTTTTTTCCAACTAGAACCACTTGAGCCGAAAGCTTTTGGCTCCGGTGTCATGGACATCGGAATCTCTTCGCTGGCTACCTGGCCCCCCACCGTAAATCTGGGGAACCTGTAGCTTTTCTGCCAGTCCGCGGAGTTGAACCCGCACTTACAGAGGATCAGTCACCAGTCCAACGCACTACGAACACGCGGGCGTCTCGGCTTCTTAAAAACCCTTTAAACACATACAAATCAAGCACGGAGTGGTTGAAAAGTGATCGATATGGAGCATTCGAAGAAGAAGGAGGACTGGAGAAAATAAAGAGAGAAAGACAAGATGCATTGAAAGGTCAAATAGAATTAGAGATTAGAATGTATAATTTGTTGACATATATTTTCTAATCACTGATGAAGCCACTGTGCAAGTATGGTGCCAGCTGCTACCAGAAGAACCAACAGCATCATTTAGACTTTGATCATAAAACTATAACTGAAGCACAGGGCAAAGACAGTACCGGCCAAAAACAGAGCGTCATACTAGTCAAACGCTACCATCACAAAACTGCAACATCAACACATAAGAAGATATCTAACACAGAAGCTACTACAGTCAGGGACTCAGTGACTTCCCAAATCTGTATGTTCATTTGATACTTTGCTTGTGTTTGTTATGTTCATCCTTCTCATTTGTTGGTCAGTCAATCCTGCTTGATGATCATCAGTTGAATCATTACTTGGTAACGACCTATAAGACGTTATAAGAGACGATTGCGCCGAGTGGTTACCGCCCAAATTTAAATGTAAAGAATAGAACCACTGTTGCCTGCCACGCATGTCATAAGAGGCAACTAAGGAGGTTTGGCTGAAATTGGACGCACTTGTCCTAAACATAGAAGCTCATGCTTTAGGACCTACTAAACCAATGGGATCTATACACCGTTTCTGGTAAAGATCAAAATATATCACAAAGTGTGATTAAAATTGGTCATAAAGAACGAACGCAAAGAAGAAGAAGAAGAAATTCATTAAGGTAGATGTCTAAAGCATTCTGGTAAATAAAAAGTGTTGAAGAAATCAGATATGTTGGTTTACTTGTATTAATTACCTAGGTTAACTAGATTACATACAAATCTCTTCGAACGGGCATATTGACCACTTGTTAACCACTCTTTGTGATTTTTATGTGATCTGAGCCTAATAGCAATTGTACATTATGTCAGTTATGCGCCTATAAGTAGGCCAACACATACAATTTCTGCAAACAACATTTTATTTACTAGTGTAGCTTCCCAGGTCCCACCTCAGTTGCCTCAGACTTTTATCCGGCTCCCAGTGTGCGGCGGTTAACTGTTTGCTCTGAACTTTTTAAAAAATTAATTAATCTGTGTAAATTCAACGAAAGTATATAGGTTTTATATCATTATTCGGTTGTGTATACAAAGAAAGAACTCAAGGTGTAATTGTGTTACTATCATCATCAATTATATTCTTACTACAGTAAATAGAAAATAAGATCGTGTTTCTAGTCGACACCAGTTATCGATAACAATTTTCAATTAACGCCAAGCGCTGAAAACTACCACGCGATTCCACGCAACAAAAGAAACACTCTACGCATCACCAGGAAGGTCAAGGTCAATGTACTGAACTTGTTAAAAGCGCCAGTGTGTTACTTGCAAGGTTCCTGTTGTTGATGAAAATAATTAGCACAATCTTGGGACAAGAGAATTGTCCAGTAATTTTTCGGACAGACACACATGCTAGACAGGTCTATCTTACCGCCATCGCGCCGCTTCTGGAAATGTAAACCTACACAGTAGGGCGGCTGGAACAATAGTTGTAACGTGACTACAACACACAACTCTTGCCTGTAGTTTAGCTGTAACATGCACAGCGACTACAACGGTTACATCGCTATTCGGGTGGTCAAACCAGTGGTGAGGGAAACCGCGGGTCTAGCAGCACGGTAATCTAGGCACTGTCTGCCTGCATGCAAAGACTGATCCGGCTGACTGCGGGATGAGGCCACTAGTTGGCTCAACGTCAGAAAGGCGGATCACAGCAGAGCGGTGTGGACCGTGAGCAGAGCACGGCGAGGCACTTTAGATAGCCCTGGTCATCCACTGCATCTGGCACTATCTCCAGTCGTCTTGACTTGTCTTGCCTCTGGATACAGATAGTCCTGACTTCCAGAGAGTGAGGTTGGACGAATAGCGAACTTTTCCCACTATAATCCAAATACAGCGCAAGCTACAGTTTCAGACAACTACATACAACACAAATCACACAACATGAAGAACACGCTTAAAGCTCCCACCATAGGCGCGTGAACGCATGAACACTATTAGACAACAACAAAGCTGGAAGACCTGAGAGACGGACTGCACTCGTGGCCAGAGAACTGGCACGCTACGACATCGACATAGCTGGCCTTTGAGTGAGACTCAGACTCCTGACGAGGTCAGCTGTCAGAGGTGGGCGGAGGTTACACTTCTTTGGAGTGGGAGAGCCAATACAGAACGTCAATCTGGGTAGGGTTTGCTGTCAAATCTCATCTTGTGCGCGGCCTCACCAGACTCCCAAAAGGTGTCAGTGACAGAGTGATGACTCTTCAGATCTCACTAGGAGAAAAAGAGTGCCACTTTCACCAGCGCCTACGCCCCGACAATGACAAATCCAAGCGAAATCAAGTGATGGCTTTACGAGACTTGACTCAGCCATCTCAGCGGTCCCAAGGTCTGAGAAGCCCATCATACTCGGGGACTCTACCTGCTAGAGTAGGGACAGACCATCGGTCTGGGATGGAGTATTAGAGGAGCACGGCGTGGGGCAAGCAATAGTAATGGGCTTCTATTACTCAGACTATGTGCTGCCTAATTTACTCCAATACTCATAAAACTCTGTTTCGCTTACCAACCCGAAACAAAACGGCCATGGATGCATCCCCTGCCCAAACAATGCACCTCATTGACTGCCGCCATCAAGGAAAATGACAGACGTGACGCCAGAGTCACAAAGGCTATGCATGGAGCAGAATGTTGACCGATCACAGATTGATCGTCAAAGCTCAACCTCCGCATCAAGCCTAGAAAACGTCACCAGTATCACAAACCAACAAAAAAGCTGGCAGTTCCAAACTGGAAAAGCTCCACTGTCACTGAAAGTTTAATAAGAGACCTGGACGACAAATTGAAGGACCTCTGAATTTGGCAAACCAGTGGACGATGCACTGACTGCCCTCAGAGACACCGTACCTATCTACCTCTGAGATTTCATAGGACACTTGTACTAAGAGCCAATGCACTGGTTTGACGAAAATGACGAAGAAATTAAGTCTATTCTTCTCATGAGACATACAGAGCCTATCAAAATGACCCATCATCATCATCCAAAACAGCTTTCCTGGATGTTCGTAGAAGGCTCAAGAGAGAATCAGGAAATTACAAGACGCATGCATACAGAAAAATCTGATGAAATCCAGATATATGCAGAGACAGACATGATTTCAAACGCTTACGATGCCCTAAAAACTGTTTACATGACCTCAACAATCTCACCCCTACTCCCATATACTGATGCAGATGGAGCAAGGCTACTAATTGATAAGCCTCAGATACTAAATCGCTGGCAGAACACTTCCGCTCTGTCCTCAAACCATCCATCCACTATATACAGGAAGCCATAGAGCGCATGCCCCAGGTCCCAATCAATGCCAAGTTTACATTCCACACCTACCTAGCAGAGGTCACATACAAATGTCAGATGTCCAGCGAAGCGCACCGGGTGCGGACTCAATACCAACCAAGTCTCCACAAAGAAGGAGGGCCCACGGATGCTAAAATTGACAGAGTTATTTGCATCCATTTGTGGTAACTAACGGTGCCATACAGGAATTAAAGGATGCCACTATTGTCCACCTGTACAAGCAGAAAGGAAACCGCCAGGCCTGCGATAACCACAGGGGATCTCCTCCTGTCAATCATCATGTAAATACTGGCCAGAGTCCTCCTCAATCGATTAATCGATCACCTTGAACAGGACTTACTCCCTGAGACCCAATGTGGCTTCAGAGCAGGTCGTGGAACAGTAGACATGATATTTGCTGCTCGGCCAACTACAGGAGAAATGCTGTAGAGCAGCACCTGTGAATTCTCTATATGGTCTTTTGTCGATCTGACAAAGGCTTTCGACACGGTTAACAGGAGGGTCTATGGAAGATCATGGAAAAATTTGATGCCCAAGGAAATTCATCAAGATCGCTCAACAGCTCTACGAGGGCATGATGGCACGTAGCCTCTGACGGCGGGGAGTTGCCCAGTTCTCCATGTCACCAACGGCACAAACAGGGCTGTGTACTGCCTCAACACTCTCAGCATGATGTTTGCTGCCATGCCCACGGATGTCTTTTTGGGAAGGGCGACTTAACATGGGGTAAAGATTAGATACAGGACAGACGGTAACCTATTCAATCTTCGGAGGTTAAAATCCTCCACTAAGGTAAAAGAATCAACTATCTCAAACCTGTTGTTTGCTGATGACTGTGCCTCGCTACCAACTCTGAGGAAGAAAATGCAGACTTACACATGGACAAGTTCTCAATGGCCTGTGATAGGTTTGGCCTCACCATTAACACCAAAAAAAAAAACAGAGGTCATGTTCCAGCTCGCCCCTAGAGAACAGTATTACGATCCAGTCATCAACATTAAACACCAGCGCTTCCAGTCAATCTGACAACTTTGCTTATCTTGGCAGCCTCTCATCCAGATCGACAAACATAGATTCTGAGGTCCACAATAGGATATCCAAAGCTGTGTGCCATGCCTGAAGGTTACGTGTGTCACTGTGTGGGAACGGAAGGGGATAAGCATAGTCACAAAGTTGAAAGTTTACCAGGCCATAGTAAAGTAACCACGCTAAGCTGTACGCAAGCGAGACATGGACAGTGTATAGCAGACACGCAAGAAAATTAAACCATTTCCCACACAAGCTGTCTACGTGAGAATACTAAAATAAACTGGCAGGACAAAATTCCAGACAGCTTAAGTCCTCGCCAAGACAAAGATCCCAAGGGTCAACACCCTGTTGCAGAAGGCCCAACTGAGATGGGTCGGTCATTATTTTAATGCCTGATAAACGCATCCTTGCAAACAGTTGATGTATGGCTAGCTTGAAGGCAGACGCTAGCTGGTGGACAGAAAACGCTTTAAAGACACTCTTAAAGTGTCTCTGAAATGCTTCGATATAGACAATACGTGCTGGGAATCCCTTATGCAAGATCGCCAAATGTGGCGCCTGCAGTAACAAAAGAGAACCCTAATAGCTGAGAATCATCACATTGTTGAGGTCACAGAGAAAACGAGCAGCAGCGCGAAAAGACAGAGCACACAACACGCACATGTCTAACCTGATCAGTGTATGCCCCACCTGTGGTCGGGATCTGCTCTAGGATTGGACTCCCTACAGTCACCTCCGCACACACCAGAGAGGTGCAACAGCACACGTCTGAGATTGTTGTCACTATCGCTTCAGTGATGACTCTGCCATTATAACCTCAGTTGCCTCTTACGTATATGCCTTGTAGGTCGTGAGTGTTATTTATTCTGTCTCTTGTGGCCCCAGCAACACACAGAGACGACAAGGGACTGATGATGATGAGTCTAGTAGATTGTTCATTTTAGATCATCTCTTCGACATGTCTATAATTGCTCCGATCTCCTCCCAAGCATGTATCTCAGTGTGTTTAGGCTAACAACTCCTGCTTTGTGTTGATTAATGTATCTACTGGGTTTTCTCTCTCATGGTTTTCCCATCTTGCCACACCTATCTATATGAATTAGTAAGTTAGAAACTAACACATACTTGTTGCAGCTAGTTTTACAATTGCTGTTCGAGCAAACCATGTGATAGCGTTTTTGGGTGACTCCGAATGTTCTTCTATTTTATTTAGTGTATATCTATATATATTCCTCTCATACCATTGCTATCGCTACCTAGGTCTGCAGCAATTTATCCATATCGCTCTGTCCTGGGCAACCAGCGCAATCTCCTCCACGGAATGAGTCCGATATTTTTGCATCTTCTCACAAAGCGACCAGTGTCTCCCTTAGGTGTCCTCTTTCTTGAACCCATAGTCGCTGATCATTTTTCCTACAAAGTGTCCAACATATCTCTATCTTCTACTTCTTATAACAGCTGCTACTAGTGGTTGACCAGACATTTCTTCTCAAGGTATGCCCAACATATCTCCTTCCATCTTCCTTTCTTATAACAGTTGTTACTAGTGGTTGACCAGACATTTTCCTCATGCTGTATGCCCAACATATTTCTATCTTCTCCTCTTATAACAGCTGTTACTAGTGGTTGACCAGACATTTCTTTCCTCGAAGGTATGCCCAACATATCTCCATCTTCTCCTTCTTATAACAGTTGTTACTAGTGGTTGTCCAGACATTTCTTCTCAAGGTGTGCCTAACATATCTCCATCTTCTCCTTTTCATAACAGTTGTTACTAGTGGTTGACCAGACATTTCTTCTCAAGGTATGCCCAACATATCTCCATCTTCCTTCTTATAACAGTTGTTACCAGTGGCTTAGTTCAGACATTTCTTCTCAAGGTGTGTGCCCAACATATCTCCATCTTTTTCCCTTCTTATAATGCCGTGCTGGCTACTAGTGGTTGACAGACATTTCTCAAGGTACGCCCAACATATTCCATTTTCCTTCTTATAACAGTTGTCACTAGTGGCTGACCAGACATTTCTGATTTCATCACTTCCTGAATTTGTCTCATTTTATGTCTATTATTTTTCGCAGACATCTATTTTCAAATGCATTCAACTTGCCTCTATATCTTAATCCTTCCACGCTTAAGTCGTGATTAATTGTTACGGGCGAAGTCCGTTGCACGCTAAGCCGCACACTGCGCCATGGCGGAAGTCCGCAGACGCTTTAAGCCGCACACTGCGCCATAGAGTTGCTTCCTTATAAGAAGTCTTTCTAGTTTTACTTCTTCTGTTTTACTTATAGTACTTTTTTAACCTTGTTATTCTGTTAGGTTGCTAACCAGTTTACTTCAATTTAGCATAATAATATATATATGTTTATTTATTGATAAGTAGTTGGGATCGTAATTTTTTTTTTTTTTTTTTTTTACTGAATTAACTGCTTAAAAATTGAGGAAATAAATGTATGGAAAGAGTTAAGTCATTTTCCAACTCTCATAGTATATGTTAGGATTGATAAACATTTGAATTGAAAATTTTGTAATCTCAGTTTAATACTAAAGAATTTGCAGTTCAACATTTTATTTAGAATTTTAAAAGTTGCTGTTACTGGATAATTTTCAGCAAAATTTCTGTTTAACATTTTCAATGCAATCAAAATTCGACTTCTCTTTTCCTTATGGTTCCAAAATGGTACTCTGTTTTGCAATGTTTCCAGTCGAAGCCTCAGTAAGCGTGTGTCCTATCCATCACCAGCATCTCCTTCGTAGCGCCTTTCTCCACTGATATCTGCTTGGTTCTTTCTCTGGAGTTCTGCCTGCAATCTTATCATACCATCTCAGTCCATCTATTTTACTTAAATAGCAAAGATGTATATGTAACATTATAACAGAAAAATAATGAACATCAAATGGCAGGATATGATTCCAGACACCTAGGTTCTAAAGAGAGCTGCTCTCCCAAGCATCTACACAATCTTGATCCAGTCCCAGACACGATGGGCAGGAGATTTGGGCTTGAATGCCAGACTGCAGAATACCTCCAAAAGATTCTTGTATGGTGAGCTGTATGAAGGTAAACGCTATCAGGGAGGTAAAAAAGGACCAAAGACACACTCAAGAACTCAAGGAAACTTTTGGCATTGATGTTCTATTAACTGAGAATACACAAGACAGATCAGCCTGACACACTTTTTCGATAAGGTTCCCATTGCCTGCGCAGGCAGGTAGAACTGCACGGATGGAACAGAAACGCCAAACTAGGAAAGATAGTAAACTACCCCACAAGTGCAAGTATACCTTGTGCACATTGTAAGAGAACACTAAGCCCGAGATCACCCACTAGTCATCCGCACACACAGACTTACATGATGCAACTACATTCCCTGGATGAAAAATGGTGGTCATCATCATCACCCGATGAACGAGCATCAAGGACTTACCTAATTTATTCCCTCTCGCTCCGTGGAGCAGGACCTCAACAGTTATTCACCAATTTTCTCTCGGTCTCTGGCTGTCTTCTTTGGTCCCCAGGACAGTTCAGCACTCTTTAGTTCCCAAGAAGAATGCATCTCCAGGTCTGTTCAGGATGTCTCTTTTCGCTTTCCTATGGTCTCCATCAATTGTTTAGCAGTGACACATGACTGCGACTGTGCTTCCGTAGGGTGTGCCCACTAGTGAATGTATGTGTAACATTAAGTAATGTTAATAATTTTTCTTCTCTGTAATCTTCCTAGTCATTCTTCATACAAGATTATCCTGCCCAGCTCAGTAGACAAGTACAGAGAACTTAAGAGAGATACCATTGCATTTGATGAGACTCATTGCATTATCCTATTCTAACTCAGCTACACATATCATTGTGGATCCATTGAAACCTGTAAGTGTATGGATTTATTAGTTGTTTTATGTCATAGGCTGCCAACGCCATGTGTTAGCTGGGACTGCCAATGCCTATGTGTTGCTGGGACTACAACGCCTATGTGTTAGCTGGGACGCCAATCTATGTGTTGCTGGGACTGCCAACCATGTAAGCCAAGGGGACCGCCAACTGGCTGCAAGCAGTGATTATAACGCTTATAAGTGTTGACTACAAAGCCTATGTGTTGTTGGGATCTGTTTCGCAGGCAGGTGACATATCGTTTATAGCAGTGGATTGTGAACGCCCATGTGTTGCTGGGATCAAGCACGCCTATGTGCTGCTGGGACTGCCAAAGCCCATGTGTTGCTGGGACTGCCACCCATGTGTTGCTGACTGCCAAAGCCCATGTGTTGCCGGGACCCACAAGGAAGCAAAGAATAGCAGCACTGTAACCTGCAAGGCATGTCATAAGAGGCACCAAGGTGGGTTTGGGCAGCAGGCTGGCTATCTTATCCAGTATGAAAAATTTTAGCCTCAAAATCCAAGAAGGGTCCCTTTCCTGAGCCGCAGGGACACCGAAAGAAGTGGAGGCTGAGAGTCACATCGAGCCGAGATTTGGGAGGCGAGATCACCAATATAAAGAGAAGAGCTGGAGGGAGATAGCTAGAGATAGAAAGACTTGACATTAGTTGTTGAGGCCTGCGCCTCTAAATCCAGGTTAAAGAGGCAGACAGAGAAAGATAGGCTGTCAGGGCTCACAAGGGGAGCAAAGAACAGTAGCACTGCAACCTACAAGGCATGCTGTAAGAGGCGACTATGGTAGTCTAGTCTCTATCTAGTCTTCCAGCTTCTGTGAATTTGCTTCTGGCATTTGAATTCTGCACATGGTTGGTTGTATCACCATTGAGATCGATGTTTAGTTTGTTATCGCCCGCTTGCAAGGGGGAAGAACAGTACCACTGCAACCAAGGCATGTCGTAAGAGATGACTATGTAGACATGGGGAAGCTTACCTTAGTAAATCAATAGTGTCGCTGACACCAGATGTGCAGACCTACTTGTAGGCTCATAACTGGTACAATGCATGGCCCATTTTAGGTTCAGGTCACACACGCTTTCACAAAGAGTGATTAATAAGTGGTCGAGAGTAAGAAGAAAAAAGTACCGCTTTATGACGTTGGCGACAGAGCTCAAAAGCACTCCTCTCTCCACACCGCCTATCTCAAGCAGCACGGCCTAATCTCTCTCTATAGAACTGAGACTGGATATTTCTGCCTCGCTCAGCAAAGTTCGTCTCAGGCTCTCTAGGCTTCGCCATCTATTTCTTGGAACCCTTTGCATCCCACTTCAATGTCTGCTTAATATTCTTTGACTACTTTCTCAAGGTATGTGTCCAACATATCTCCATCTTCTCTTTCTTATAACAGTTGTTACTAGTGGTTGCACTGACATTTCTTCTCAAGGTGCGCCCAACATATCTCCATCTTCTCTTTCTTATAACAGTTGTTACTAGTGGCTGTACAGACATTTCTTTCCAAGGGCATGTCCAACATATCTCCATCTTCTTCTTAGTAACAGTTGTTACTAGTGGTTGCACAGACATTTCTTTCCGAAGGTGTGTCCAACATCATCTTCTCTTCATAACAGCTGTCACTAGTGGCTGCAATGGTAGACATTTCTTCTCAAGGTGTGCCCAACATATCTCCATCTTCTCTTTCTTATAACAATTGTTACTAGTGGTTGCACAGACATTTCTTCTCAAGGTGTGCCTAAATATATCTCCATCTTCTCTTTCTTATAACAATTGTTACTAGTGGTTGATCAGATATTTCTTCTGGTATGTCCAACATATCTCCATCTTCTCTTTCTTATAACAATTGTTACTAGTGGTTGCACAGACATTTCTCCTCAAGGTATGTCCAACATATTTCCATCTTCTCTTTCTTATAACAATTGTTACTAGTGGTTGCACAGACATTTCTCTAATTTCATCACTTCTCCTGAATTCATCTTATTTTATGTTCATTATTTTTTGCAGACATCTATTTTCAATGCATTCTGCCCAGGTGGTTACCGGGCCCAAATCTGAGTGTAAAGAATAGGAACCACTGTTACCTGGCCACGCCTTGTCGTAAGAGGTGATTACCGCTGGGTGGGGCCACACCGGCCAACTGGTGAAAAACACTAGATGGCTACAGAACGGAGAGTGAACCGAAATGCTGGCTGGATACCGACACATCGCCAGGGATACACCAGAGCTCCAAATGGTGCTGAAGATGATGTAAACACACTCAATGCTAATGCTGCATGAATCAGATTTCCTCATGAATAGAATTTATGGGGAAGTGTCTGGTACATCGGTCTGGATGGTGACCGCGAGAGAGAAATACATTCAACTTGCTTTCTATATCTTTAGTCATTTCCCAAACTCTGCTGGCATATGTTAGGATTGATATAATATATGAATTGAAAATTCCTAATTTAGTTTTAAAGCTTCATAAACCTGGGAGATAGTTTGAGTTTTAAAAATAAATACTGTCTCAATCTGTTTATATCTAAGATTTATACATATTTTTATTTTCTAGCCACCAAAACTGCTAGCGAGGCAGCAAAGTTAATCCAGATTGGCCAGGACTTGCATACGAAGAAACAGTTTTGTAGCTACAGAACCATTTATGCTGTAGACATCACCTTCACTTATCCCTTGATATGTTGCAATAATATCACAGTTCGTACACGTATATAGTCCATTTATATGTCTGAAGACAAGGAGTATGGTGACAGTAATCAAATTGTTAGCAAATCACACACACAGTCATCTTGCAGTAGCTGCAGTTCATCATCAAACAATCTTGTCCTGAGCAGAACTTTATCACCCCCACAGTCCTCCTGAATTTCTCTCTCACGCAGGCCAGATGCCTGCCTCAGCAGCCGCCATGTTCCCAGCTTTCAAGAAAATGCCTAGAAAACCCTAGCTGCAGTTCATCATCATCAAACAACTTGTCCTGAGCAGAACCTTATCACCCCAACAGTCCTCCTGAATTTCTCTCTCAATGTAGGCCAGATGTCCTGCCTCTGCGCCGCCATGTTCTACCTTTTCAAGACAATGCCTAGAAAACCCTAGCTTTTAAAGTTAGAATAATACACCTAATAGAATAACAAAAGCAGGGCCCCAATGGTGAAGTGGTTAAACCATTTGCCTGTTGTACTGGCACAGGGTTTGAACTGACCGAGACATATGCAATTTTTCCATGAGTCCCTAGGATTGTTGCCGGAGCTACAGAGCATGCTGCAATGCTCTAGATGACATGCCATCTCTGTTTACAGGGACGGAGCGATATGGGGAAACCTGTACAATGATTTCAACCCTTTTGTCATTGGACTAATTTTTAGAATAAACAAAATAATAGCTGTACAGGTTAGGTACATTGATTTATGTAAACCTGCTGTTTGCAGGTCAAGTTGGGGACAGTCAAGGCCAACGGAGAGCTAACTCCAGTAAATGCTGTCTGAAACCGAACACATCGCAGAGTGACAGCACCAGAGTTAACAAATTGCTCTGAAGATGTGATGAAAACACATCACAAAGGCTGTATGAATCAGATTTCCACATGAATAAGATTTATGGAGAAATCTAGCATCAGTCTAAGCCTTAGATTCCCAAACTTTTTGGTCCACTACCACTTTTCATGACATAAACTTCGTAATGCCCTCCTATTATAACAACAGTTTGCCGACTCCCCAAATCCTTCCGAACTCACCATCGCCCCTGAAGGCTTCAGCGCCTACATGGGGGGCTGCACCACAACTTGGAAAACGCTGGTCTATGCAATGATCGCGCAAGAGAATCTAAGTGTCTCTACTTGTCTCTTTTGTTATCATTATCTCTCCCCTTTCTATCATTATCTCCTTCCTTTCATTTGGCTTGAAATATTGAATGATAGATTGGCTGACATGTTCTATATCAAATTAATATGAAGAAGATGTATTTTTCTTTTTTTTAATTCACAAATGTAAATCATTTGTGTTGACCTTGTTTTTGTTTTGTAGATGAAACATGAACATTAAAATACAGATTTGTATAATAAATTTGTTGTTTCTTCTTTGAACGCCCATACGACTCACTTGTTCAACCACTCTGTATGATTTGTATGTGATCTGAGCTTAAGAGCGATTGTATGTTAAAAAGAAGCAGGCGCTTAAAGTAGACCAGCTCATCCGATTTCTGTGGGATGTTTTTTATTTGCTAGAGTAGTTACTTCTAGCCCCAACACTTACGCGACATACGCCACCCTCAGACTCCTGTAGCCACCCATTTCAATGATACTGGCCATTTAGGAGCTCACGATGTCCAGGTCACAGCCATCCGATCATGTTCCTGATGATCACAGTCGATTTGCCTGGAGAACGCTGATTTTTGTATGGTACCTTGCGACCACACCGGCCCAACGTGACATTCTCTTATGCTTCTTCAGTACTTTCTTCCCATGCTTTACAATTCATATGGTATATGGCTTGCATTCAAGTATATATTTACATTAGATGTCATTGTTTCTTTTCCATTCTTATTTCTAGTTTTTATGTGTAAGCTTTGTGTTACATTTATTTTGTTATTCGTTTTTATTCGGATTTTCATTGAGGCTGTTTGTATTTTAGGTCGTCCATTTGTGTTTCATTTTAATTTGTCACTCCTGTTTGTTCGCTGTTTGACAGAAGGCCTTGTTGGTCGAAATGTTGCTGTATTTTGTCATTGTTTTTTTTGTAATTTGTAAAACTACAGTACTTTTTTTTGTAATTTGTAAAACTACAGTACTTTTTTTGTAATTTGTAAAACTACAGTACTTTTGTAATTACGTTGTTTTGGTTTCAGGTCCCTACCTTAGCTGCCTCTTACTGCATGTCTTATAGGTCTAGTGTTACTATTCTTTGCTCCCCTCTTACAGTCTTCGCAATACACGGATGGAATTTATTTATCTATAAAACAATAGTTCACAAGAATCTGATCATTGGTTAACTTACGGGCCATTGCACTTCGAACCCATAGGTGCCTCAAAGTGTTACAGGTAGGAAGTCATGCCAATACTCTATGCACATTTTTTTTTTTTTTTTTCTGATCCAGAAGCACTTGAGCTGAAAGCCTTTGGCTCGGTCATGGACATCGCAACCTTTGGCTCGGTGCCACAAACACTGTGAATCTGTGGGGAACTTGTAGTTTTTCTGCTGTCCGCGGAGTTGAACTCCGCACTTACAGAGGATTTGGGTCACCGTAGTCCAACGCGCGCTTAACACGCTGGGCACGCGGGCAATTTATACATATATCCACAAGACTCTGGAAGTTAGAAACTTTTATAGACGAGATCCACTCAAGGCCGAAACTGCCTTCTGGATCTGTGAAGCATCGACAGAGAGTCGGATACAAATAACGGTTGCAGTAAATGAAGTTCCAGAAAACCAATGAGGGCAGCAGTAACGGCCTCAACCTCATCCTCATACTAGAAGTAGTTGTCCCGTACGCCCATTTCGCTCTGGAACAACCCTACCATGCGCAGTAGCCAAATCGCAGCCGGAATTCTCACCACGATGAACCGACCATCGGTATATACAAATAACGTCAATATCCCTTGCATTATTCTATCAGGCCGTTTAACTGCGAGATCAGCCTTCATGTTGCCCCAATCTCTACATTCTCTTCCAAGAGTAATGATAACTTTGAGATAATTGATCATACTATAATCTGTTGATTTGATAAAAACCAAGAAAATCCTTCTTTGTCGTCACACTGCTACCGGGTTGTTGCCCAGTGTCGTCACACTGCTACTGGTTGTTGGCCTATGTCGTCACACTGTTACTAAGGTTGGCCAGTGTCGTCACACTGCTACCGGGTTGTTGCCCAGTGTTGTCATACTGCTACCGGGTTGTTGCCCAGTGTCGTCATACTGCTACCGGGTTGTTGCCCAGTGTCATCACAGTGTTACAGGTTGCTGCCCAGTACATCGTCACACTGCTACCGGGTTGTTGTTACAGCTGTCACATCAGTTATTGGTTGTTGCCCGGTTTCATGATTTTATGTGTTTGAAACCCAGCTCGTTCTTGGTGGTTTGGGTGATTGTTGGCCTTGCTCTTTTACAGGATTCTGCTATACCATCTAACCATCTTTTTCGTGGTCTTTCTCTCACCTTCTTCACTGATATTCTGTTGTAGAAGACTCTGTATACTGTGGAGTTTGGATGCACGCATGAAGTGGCCAAACCACTTCATTCTTTTGCTTCATAATTCAAGACGGTTTTGTGCCAACTTTCTTATGCTGATGTTGGTGACTGTCTTTTTCTTGTGTTGTTTGTAACTTTTCTTTGAGGCAGTGCATTTACATGTACCAAGAAACTACATATGAAAATGAACAAACGCCAATTTGACCCCAGTGCGTTTTATCATTTACCAGTCTTTTTAGGACCAGTGTTTCTGTCGTCTATATGTAGTGTGCTGTGAAATTCGTCACCAGTGTTGTCTCGTTTGTTTGATAAGGTTTTTTCGCTCGAAACATTGCTGTGTATTATTGTTTTTATACTTTGTAAAACCAAGGGTAATTTGTTATTACGCGTGTTTTGCCTCTCTGTCTTTACCTGTTACGCCCTTTGATGTGTTTAGGCAGCAACAAACGCACACCATTCTTCCCTGTTCGTGGCCTTCCTCTGTATTGTGTTCCAGCTATGATTCATTTCCTTCAGCTCTTGCTCTATCGTTCTCCTCCAGGTCGTCTTGGGTTTTCCACGTTTTCGCCTACCCTCTGGAGTCCATCTCAGTGCAGTTTTCGTGTCGGAGCCCGTCTCCATGCGCATCACATGTCCAATCCATCTCCAGCGTCGTCTTCGGCCGATAGTGCCTATATTCTTGTTGGCATCGTACGTAGTTTTGCCATTGCTACATATTTGTACTGCAGTCTTCCTCACATTGATAATACTCACTCTAAAGCCGAAGGATTGACGTCAATGTACTGGGTGTGGCACAAGAGACGAGCTTCTAATCTCTTACACTACATAGACTCCCAATGGTGACAGGGGAGAAATGAGTCTGAGGAGGTAAATGACCATGAAACTGTCTCTGGTTAGATTTTTTTACGCCCGACAGAAAAAACTCGTTGACCTTCATCATCATCATCACCAAGGTGCGTATCCTCTATAGGACGTTGCCTTTGCAGCACATTCGAAATTCACTCGTCTTCTAGCCAGTTTACCACTTCATCGATGGTCATATTCATGGTTTTCATCTTGTAACCATCTTCTTGGTCTGCCTCTGCGTCCTGGGACCCTGCCCTCTAATATTGTTGACTGTACTGAGATTTAACTTTTGTCTCCTGAATGATATCCTACGCTCTAATTGATTCTGCCACTTTCATAACGCTCTCCCAGACGCACTTCTGAAACAAATCGAACAACTATTTTAGTAACACTTGAATCTTCTATATATTCCCAACAAGCAGCTGTGAGAATAGAAGAGGAAACAGCAGAGTAGTTTGGCATCGGTCAAGGAGTTAGACAGGGCTGCGTGTTGTCACTCTTATCTATTCAACATATAATGACAACATCAGAGAAGTCTGGCATACGTCAAGGAGTTAGATAGGCTGCATGTTGTCACCTTTATCTATTCAACATATATACCGACAACATCAGAGTGGTTTGGTATCGGTCAAGGAGTTGAGTGTGGCTGCATGTTGTCACCTTATCTATTCAACATATATACTGAAAACATCATGAGGAATGTCAGAGAATCTTACAGAGATGGAGAAAATACAACGTTTAAGTGATCGGAGGTCACAGAGTTACCAGAATTAAAGATTATGCTGACAACATGCCATTCTGCACATCACAAATAGTATAGTGAGAACTTGATACAGTCATCAAAAAATCAGCGAAGATCAAAACTGTTATCCTTAACAATAACGAAAACGAAGTATTTACAATTGATTAAACAGAGTTTATGCATAATATATATGTCAACAAGCAAAAATTGAAAGAGTCGACAACTTTGAATACCTTGGGTCATTGCTGACAAATGACGTGAATGTTATAAAAGAAATTAAAAGAAGACTGAGCATTGCTTTACAAAAATTAAAAGAATTAACTAACATATGAAGGGAACTGATATAAGAACAAAATCAAGTGTTTAAGAGCATGCATTTTCCTCAAGTAAACATATGCTGTGAGGACATGGAACATTGATAAAGCAGTGGAGATCATTAATGCCTTTGAATGCAAATGCTACAGAAGAGTACTTAGAATATCACAGACAGAGAAACGAATAAATGATTCTGTTCTGCAGCAGTTTGATATTAAAGAGAGTTGGCTATTACTTCTTTCTTCTTGTCGTCACACTAAGTACTGGGTTGTTGCCCAGTGTCGTGGTTTTCGTTTTTGTCTTGCGCTGTTCTGGTGGTTTGTGTGGATTGTTATCTTTGCTCTTTTTCACAGGATGCTACACGTTATCTAACCATCTTTCCGGTGGTCTTCCCCTTCCTTTTCCTGATACCTGTTGTAGAAGACTCTGTATACTGTGTCTTCTACAAATGTTGGCTATTACAAAGCATAAAACAAGAAAATTAAATATTTTGACATATCAAACGACATGAGGAGAGAAGATAATTTGAAGGGAATGGTGCCTGGAAAAAGGTAATGAGAGGAAGATCTTGAAGACGATGGGTGCAAGATGTCATTGACGATCTGATAATGACTCCTGCTGACGCCGACCATCTTGCACAGAACAGAGTTTTTCAGAACTGCCGTCATGGGAGCTAAATTCAGAAGGGTCAAGCTACTTGATGATGATGATATTCCTTTGAAAACAATTCATATTTAATGTGAGCTTTCCAAAAATAAAATATTCTCATTCGTAATCTAACAATGAGAACTGATCGATGAAAAAAGGAAAACACAAACTTAGTAATGTAAAAAAAATACAAAATGGAGATAAATGATACTTACTCCTATTATTTTGCAAACCCACATCAGTTCTCAAAATGAAGTTTCAGCTCTTGCTTATTTTTCAAATGTCACGAACCAATTAGGCATAATAGATTGTTGACAGATGACGTCATCAATAGTTCAGTGCTTACTTTGATTGCAACTTTCTTTCAAATTTTGTTTTGGTAAAAGTCAAATCAACATCGTCTGGCAAAGACTGGCATTTTGTCTGCTTCGTTAATAGAGACAGAAAAATTAGTCTGTCATCGTGAAAATGACACTGTTTTAAAGATGGATTGACATTCTATCGGTGAAATAAATATTTGGTTTTATTACCATTTTGGTTTTCTTGACAACTAATTATGTCGCATAGAGAACGAACTTATACATTCTCTCACGTTTTAATTAAAGGACTAATTATTGAATTTATTTATCCATTTTCAGTTGAATTGTAGATCATGATTTTTGTTATTTCCAGTTCACTGTGATTTTTAGTAGACCACGAAGGAGGTATACCGGTAAAGAGAAGAAGAGGAAGATCAAGGAGAAGATGGATTCAGATGTAACTGATGGTTTGAACATGACGGCTGCAGAGGCAGACATCTGGCCTATGAGAGAGAGAAATTCCGGAGGACTGGTTGGGGCACGGCCTTCTATAACGCTTGTATAACTTTTATTTAATCTTAAATATATCTGTATTTACGATGGCCGCGGTTGGGGGGGCGGCAAAAGTCTCTGCTCAGAACAGGCTATTTGATGATGATGATGTGTTTGATGATGATGTGATCGATGATGATGATGCATCGGTGACGAATTTGGCTTTCTGTGTTACCAGAGCCAAAACATGGACATTGAGTGTAAAGCGCAGTCACACAAAATAACTACATGTGAAATGCGTTGCCTGAGAAAAAAGCGCTAATAACACCAGAAAAGACAGAATCACTAACATCAGCATAAGAAAGAAAGTTGGCACAAAACCGTGCTTGAATTATATAGATAAACAAAGAATGAAGTGGTTTGGCCACTTAATAAGAATGCATCCAAACTCCACAGTATACAGAGTCTTCTACAACAGAACATCGGGAAAGAAGGCAAGAGGAAGACCACGGAAAGATGGTTAGATGGCGTGGCAGCATCCTGTGAAAGAGCAAAGATAACAATCACACAAGCCACCAGAACAGCGGAAGACAAAACAGAAAACCACGACACTGGGCAACAACCCGGTAGCAGTGTGACGACAAAAGAAGAGAAGAAGATGTGTTTTAGGAAATCTGTGGATGATTCGTTGCACAATCTTTGTTGTTTCTAGTTGTGGTAGCGTCTCTGTGGCGTAGAGGTTAGCTGCTTGTCTCTGTGGCGTAGAGGTTAGCTGCTTGTCTCTGTGGCGTAGAGGTTAGGTGCTTGTATCTGTGGCGTAGAGGTTAGCTGCTTGTATCTGTGGCGTAGAGGTTAGCTGCTTGTATCTGTGGCGTAGAGGTTAGAGGTTAGCTGCACGCCTTACCATCCAAAGGTGCTAAGTTCGCTCCCTCGTGGAGCATCAGGATATATTTCTAGAGATCTCAGTGTAGGTGAGATCTAGTTCCTAGTCCTATCGGAGACGGAAGATAAAGCGTAGGCCCCCGTTTTCAAGTTGAGAGCGTAAAAGAATACACGGAGGTTCAAAATCAGGAATATTTCAGCGGCACTGCACGAACTCCGTATCACCGTCGAGGATCCCTGGTGTCATTTTGAAGATGGTGAAGATATTTTTGTAGGAATTTTGAATTTAATCTTTATTGCAAATTTTGCCCCAGGCAGACGCTCCCCAGTCTGCTCTCTCGATTTTGACTGCCAAATGTTTTTACTTTCATATTGAACACCGAACCTAGGTTTTTCATCCGTTTCCTGATAGGACTAAGATCTCGATCTCACCTACACTGAGATCAGGGATCTCTGGAAAAATATTCAGATTGTTCCACGAGGAAGGCACAAGAGACAAGCACCTAGTTCCTACCCCACAGGGACCCTTGTAAATTAAAAAATGAAGATGTGAGGATCTTTCTAGAAGAGCTGCAGGTGTGACAATAAGTCTGGCCAACACTATGTTATCAGTGTCAAACATGGCCAATAACAGCAGCTAATGAGTGGAAAATTATAATGACAGAGATGAGGTGTCTTAGAAGAGCTGCAGGTGTGACAATAAGTCTCGCCAACACTATGTTACCAGTGTCAAACATGGCCAATAACAGCAGCTAATGAGCGGAAAATCATAACGACAGAGATGATGTGACTTAGAAGAGCTGCAGGTGTGACAATAAGTCTGGCTAACACTATGTTACCAGTGTCAAACATGGCCACTAACAGCAGCTAATGAGCGGAAAATCATAAGGACAGAGATGAGGTGTCTTAGAAGAGCTGCAGGTGTGACAATAAGAGACAAAATTAGAAATGAAGAAATTAGAAGAAGACTGAATGTGAAACCAGTTATGCAATTCATAAAAGAACAACAGATTAAATGGTTGGACACCTGACCAGAATGCACTGATATCGCCTACCACAGAGAGCCACACAGAAAAAGTAAACGAGTACAAAGCAAGAGGAAGACCACGGAAAAGATGGAGCGACGGCATCAAGAACAGCCTTACGAACATGAATATCAGCTTACAAAGTGCCTTAAAACAAGCACACACAAGATCACTACGTCACCCACCCCCTTTCCCCCGCCGCCAACACTTAAATAAAGAAGTAAAGGGTGGAAGGTCAGTGTCTGTAGCTCAAGCGGTAGTGAGCTCGATCACAAACCCAAGCGTACCTGGTTCAAACCCCACGGGGCAAATTTGAAGCAAATTCGTTTCCGTGGGATTATTTACAATAGGTAAAAGTAGACCTCATTGGGGCCAGAAAGCAATGGCAAACTACTACACGTATAAATGGTGCCTAGAAAATCAACGACTCGTTTACTGTGGTTGATGGCTTATCTTATCTTATCTTATCTTAACCACATTTGCGTGAAGCGTCGTGGGGAGAGTTAGTTTCCTATCTTGTGCCAGGTTGATGGCTACGTCCTGTAAAGGATATACCAAGATTTTCATTTCAAAGGGTGAAAGAGGAGAAGAAGGTGTTTTACTTATTATTCTCTGCTCCTCGTGGAGCATAGGGCCTCGACAGTTGTTCGCCACATTTTCCGGTCTGTGGCTTTTTCTTTATAGTCTCCCATGATAGTCCAGCCTCCATCAGTTCCTCAAGAAGACTCCGCCTACAGATCTGTTTAGGGCATCCTGTTTTCCTTGCGGGTTCCACTCAAGTGCTTGTCTGGTGACACTCGACTGTGTATACCCAACACACCGCCATTTTCTTATCTTAATCTGGGTTATCATGGCCCGTTCTTACAGCCGAAAGTTGATTACTATGCAATTCTTTACGCACACACAGACCAGAACCAACTATAAACTTATAGGCCTTCGGACTCCGGTAAGATTTATGGAAATCAAACCACAACTACCCCACGTGACCTCGCATTCCAGTATTGGTGTATATAGATGAATTCATTTTTAAATCAACACAAAATGCTAAATCGAAATTATATTATGCAACAAGTTAAGTTTAACAATAAGGAATATCAATATTATAAATATTTTTCACCAATAAATAACCATAGATTCACAGAATTGAGTAATATTGCAAAACAACGGGCAGTGTTCTATCAAACATCTGTAATTTCCAGCCCCTTTTCTGATCTAGGTCAGAGAATCCTAGGTCATTTGTCTGGCCTAGTTATCTAGAGTTTCTCTGCACAGACAGACATAACTACATTTCATTGGATGAGAATTGGGGTCATCGTCAGTTAAAAAGAAATTATGATACGAATTGGCAAAGCAACATCAGCTTTTAAAAGTCTAAATAAAATATGGAACTGCAGTTATATATATTAAACTAAATTACGAATTTTCAATTCAAATGTTTATCAATCCTAACTTGTGGAT
>JADZMA010000809.1:0-29397 GCA_020796225.1 Arion vulgaris | reverse complement strand
TTTCCTTTTATTGACGATGGTTCATGCGAGTCCCGTAATCTTATCTATGCCATTATCTGTAGGGGTTAACAAGGCTTATATCGGCAGAAGCAAGAGGCTCAGTGACCGATTGCCCAACACTTACGGACATACGCCAATGCCTGACCCCTGTACACCATTTCAATGATACTGGCCATTTAGGTGCTCAGATGCCCGGGTTTCACGCCATCCGATCATGTTTCTCGGATGATCCTGATTTGCTCTGGAGAATCGGTTGTTTTCCCTTTGTATGGACTTGGGACCACGCGGGCTCAATATTACATTCTTATGCTTCTTGTATTTTTCTTCCATGCTTTGTAACTATTGGTATATGTTGCTGTATTCATGTTATATTCCATTCTTATGCTTCTAGATTTCTCTTCCATGCTTTGTAATCTATATGGGTATATGTTGCATGTATTATATTTACTAGATGTTTCATTGTTTCTTTTCCTTTCTATTTCTAGTTTTTATGTGTTTTTGTGTTACATTTATTTCGTTATTCGTTTTATTCCAGATTTTCCAAAATACGTTTGTATTTGGTCGTCCATTTGTGTTTCATTTAATTTGTCACCCCTGTTTGTTCGTTTGTTGATAAAGGCCTTGTTGGTCAAACGTTGTGTATTTTGTCATTGTTTTGTAATTTGTAAACTACAGACTTTGTAATACTGTTTCCAATCAAATAGTTTTACTGCAGTTCCATATATATGAAATATAAAACAATCTTCATCTCTTTTTTTATTAGTTGTCATTGTTGTTCTTAGTTAATTTAAAATAATAATAATTGCTATTTTAATTCATTGCGTTGTTGTCTTTCTGAAAATATTTTTATTCAACTTTTAAATGTAACCCGGATTAAACTTTCTTTCTGTATAACTCTATTTTATCTTGTCGATATACATAATTATCATTGTTACTTCCTTACAAACTTCGATCATCAAGCATACTGAGATTGCATAAAAATATGGAATCACAAAACATCTCATCAAGGTCTGCAAGAGTTTATACATTTCAAATAAAAATTACATAAGAACAAAAGCCGGAACATCAAAAACATTCACAGTAAACTCAGGGGTTAGACAGGGATGTGCTTCCCCCTGTTGATAACATACATGGACAACATAAGTAGAGAAGCAGGAATAGAAGAAGAAAATAATATTTCAGAACTTTTATTTGCAGATGACCAAGTACTGATTGCAGAAAACGAAGAATCCTCAGAACCATTTGAGCTTAAATTAACATCAAGGTGAGGAGTACAACATGAAATAAATATAAAAGACAGAACAATGGCAAAGTAGACAACCAGAAAGCCTTACAATAAAACTCTAGAACGTAGACATAAAACAAACAATTGAGGTCAAATACTTGGAAATTTTCACAGCAGACAGAAGTATCGATAGGAAAATCAGCAATCGTTGCACAAAAGCTAACCAAGTACTGTGCAGTTACACCACTGTTGTCATATAAAGAGATACCATAACTAAAGCAAATCTTATAAGAATGATTTTATGGCCAACACTATGTTATGGAATGAGCGGAAAATCATAACGACGGAGATGATGTGACTTAGAAGAGCTGTAGATGTGACAATAAGAGACAAAATTAGAAATTAAGAAATCTGAAGAGGACTGGTGTGAAACCAGTCATGAAATTCATAAAAGAACAATAAATTAAATGGTTTGGACATCTGACAAGAATGTCCTGGTATCGACTACCACAGAGGCCACACAGAAAAGTATAGACGAGTATAAAGCAGAGGAAAACCTCAAAGATGGAGCGACGGCATCAAGAACAGCCTTAAGAAAATAAATAACACTACAAAGTGTCTTAAAACAAGCACACACAAGATCACTACATCACCCCACCCTCCTCCAACACTTCTATAAAGAATAAATGATGAAAGAGAAGATGTAGAAAAGACTTCCTGACATCTTCTTCTTCTTCAAGGAGTAATTTGTTGAGTTTATACCACTGTCAGATACAGACTAATTCAAGATTAAGGAAAATAGAGAGATATGTGTTCTTGACAGTGTGAGAGAAAGAGAGATAGTGTTCTTGACATGTGAGAGAAATAGAGAGATATGTGCTCTTGACAGTGTGAGAGAAATAGAGAGATATGTGCTCTTGACAGTGTGAGAGAAATAGAGAGATATGGGCTCTTGACAGTGTGAGAGAAATAGAGAGATAGAGCTTTGACAGTGTGAGAAAATAGAGAATATATGTTCTTGACAGTGTGAGAGAAATAGAATATGAGAGTTCTATTTGTGAAAAGTAGAGGGTGCATGTAAGCACAGCCTTGCTATAGCCCAGGCGGACAACTCCAGGTATTCCCTGACCTAGATAAGAAAAGAGTGACTATATTCTTAAGATCTCTTTACGAAATCCATTACTGTACAGACAGACATTTAATGACAAACATCGTAAATGGATTATAGATAATAATAACTGAGATATGGTCATAAAATGAATTTTATTTTAATCAAATGATCATGGTTTTATTCATATTTGGTTTTATTCATATTTAATACAGCTTTAAGAAAATTCAATGTAGAAGCTCAAAATGATTAACAAAGTATTGCAGAACAACAGTTGCATTATAATGTAATACATAGCTGTATAATAAGGTACAATATACATTTCTAACAGAAACAGAAGTTGCTTTAACTGTAGCACACTTTATTGTTCTTTTATATATGTCCATCTTACTTAGATCATTGATATGTAATGATAAATATTGTAAACAATTGACTATAAACAATTACTTCTAGTGAAGTTTGAAGTACCCTTCAGAGTTTATACATTTTATGGACATTTGAAGCACATACAGCAAATTATATCAGATGAACTGAAACAAAATCGTCAGTCATGCAAACATTGCAAATTAGCTTACACATATTGTTTCTTAAAGTTTGCCTTGAGATTTTGATGTGTAAACTGAAGGTTGTTGCAAAGTGTTAATTGATGAAACTTAATGTGAAATTGAGCCAATTTTCTCTTGTTAGAAGAACTGACTGTTTTATCATTATGCATTTTTCTGTAATTGTTTAATAATACATTAGACAGTAGGGATAATGCTTTTGAAATAATGCTTGCCTTTGGACATCCATTAGCACACATACCACTAAATTCATCAACACAATGTTTCACAATACTACATGTAACAATATGGATAAGAGCTTCTATGCTGTTTAAAGCCAGAAATTTTGCTTCTAATTCTGGTGATATGAGCTCTGCATAGCATATGACACAAATGTCAACAGTGTAATCAGTTTAGATTGGTATTTTAGCCCTCCTCTATCCAGTAATTGAATGTAGTCAGTTGCAATCTCTGGCTGAACATCAACTGTCAGTGTTTTCTCCATTTGTAGCAAGGCCTTACATGAAATGCACTGAGTTTTCCTACTGATCTTACTGAGACATATCCAGCAATATATACTAATGATTCCTTCCTTCACACAAAGCAACTCACAATCATTAGGATCAATGTGAAAACACTTGTCTACATCAGACTGGATACCATCTTCAAAAACACTATCACATTCATCACCCTCATGACTCATAGCTTCAGCAAAGTTACGAATTGAAAAATGACCATAGACAGATGATGTGAGACACAATAAGGAGTAAATCTTCAATTTCTTTTCTGTTTCCAATATTTGTTTCACTGATACTAGATAATTAGAACCAGACAATTGACGATATTCACCAAAGCGGCTTCTAAGTTATCAGTTTGTAATTTTCCCAAAAGTATGAATTCTACATTGAAAGTAGAAAAGGAATACTCAGCCAGTTCAATCATAAATTACAGAATGCAGTAAAGCAGAATATGTCTCTCTGGTTGTTTCCAATGGAAGTAGGCAACTCCTTCATTCAGTCAACCACACAACAAAATTTTTCAACAAAGAAACAATTCGCTTTAATTGAAGTTAGTGGATTAGCAAAATTATTAGGTTATTCCTTCCTCAGAATTTACTCTTAACATTCATAATGTGCACTCATCTCCAAATGACCTCAATGAAATCTGCTGTTTCTTGACTTCCTAGGAACCTCAAAGCTGCAATATTGTACTCATGAAATTGCAAGAGCTAGTGAAACTTTCTGCCTCTCTATCTTGAGGGCAAAGGCTTACTAGTTAAAGTTGGTGCCAACTCACAATACTCAGACTCATTTTGATACAGTTTTTCAAATGTGAAAAGAAGCACTTGTACTTGCTAGAATTAGTACAATTTGAGATTGATGTTTTATTCAGAAGTAACTCAGTTTGTGGCAGGATATGATAATGTCTGCTCTGCATCTTTCTGGTTCAGCCAATTTCTCCACAGACATTTCAACAGATGCACTGAGTCATACAATAAAAATATTTTTACCAGCAATTCCAGGATTTTCTATATATGTACTGTTGTTTTTTTAGAAGGTTATTATAAACTTTACGGTTAACTGAATTGTTGTCTGCAAGTACTGCCAGAACTGTGAAACCGCACTTTTGTACACTGTTGATGATCTGAAGCAATTTTTTGCCAAGATCCTCTGATGTCATCCTGTACATAAGCGACAGCTCGACAACTTCTCGATAACTTCCAAACACTGAGAAATCAGAAAGCCTGTACTTGTTAGCTGATTGCATAGAGTTTTCAGCCCTCAAGTAACTACCACCTGAGTATGTTAAAGCTGATTTGATATGAATTTCATCCATTTGTACTGCCACAATCTTTTCCAACTCAGAAAGTCTGCACTCTTTAAATTTCATGTAAGTAGAAATGCTGCCATCATCATTAGACAATGAATAAGGAGAATTTAAAATTTTTTTAATGTAGATGGATGTGGGAGACATAATAAGAGAGATTTTCTGATAAATCTATAGCATGCAGGAGATTTCAAGAAAACCATATAAGAAAAGCATAATGTACAACTACTGTAGCGTCTTCTGTATTTGTCCTTATTGACAAGTTGTACCTGCTCTAAGATAAATGTTAGTTGTTTTTCATGTATGTGTGTATTAGTATCTTCTGATGATAATATTAATACTCTAACAATTTCTAAATTACTATATGCTTCTTCTAATAAATCACTAATACTCTTTATGTTTGGAGAAGTAGCAGGATCAGTATCTTTGTAGTGGATCAGTAAATTTTCCAGCTGTGACCACCTCTCAAGTTTACTGTTAATTAAATCCAATCAGATATTTACCAGACACTTGTTTATTTTCTACATAAACTTGTACTCATGTCTGGTAAAACATTTACACTTACAGAAATGGATGGTGCACTGTTTGCTTTCACATTCATAGTATACAAAACAAGACAAGTAAATATATCCTCTGTGACTGTATGCATTCTTCTCCAGTTTTTATCTAACAAGTTTTTTAACTTTGCTGTTATCTCACACTTTAAAGTTGGAAAATCTTGTATAATATCTGAGACAACCACTCAGCTGTTCTATTGTCATGTTTGCTGACGATTTCTGCTACTCTTATTTCTGGATCTTTACGAGATTGTGGTTGTTGACTCGATAAATAAGATGGCAATTCAGGAAAAAGAGATGGATAAGCAGTTTTTAAACCAGGATGCTTTGAGGAAGTTCATGTTTAATTCACATTTATCTATAAATGTATCAGACAATATAATGTCACATGGATGAAAATGTTTACGACACACAACGCTTGATTTAACTGGTGACCAGTCTTTTCGTGGAATGCATTTCTTCCATCTGTCTCTCCTATCAGAATTTGATGGGAATTTTAAAACACTCACATATTCTTTAGTCGAGTCGTAGTTCGATTTACATCCAGGAACACAGCACTTTTTGCCCATTTTAAGATGAAAACAATATGCACAAATTTAATTTAACACTCTGCAATATCAGTAATCCAAATATTTGTTGTAGATAAATATACAAGGACTCAAAATCCAGTAAAATAACAAGACACGCTGACGTTCTATCGTTTACGACACAACAAAATGTCAGACCACTTTAGTTCGATTTATATCCAGAAACACAGCACTTTTTGCCCATTTTAAGATGAAAACAATATGCACAAATTCAATTTAACAATCTGCAATATCAGTAATCCAAATATTTGTTGTAGATAAATATACAAGGACTCAAAATCGTGTAAAATAAGAAGACACGCTGACGTTCTATCGCTTATCGACACACACAAATGTCAGATCCACTTTACGGAAGAGATAATTAGAGCGCGAAGGCCTTATACTGGAGCCTGGCTATGATGTAAGTCAGCGTTTCCAAAGTGGGCGGTACCACCGAGTGGGAACCAAGCGTTCTGGGAGGAAAGGGAAGGGGGTGCTACTGTGGTTCAGACGATTAGGTTCGTGGTTCCTTAACAAGAAGAAAATAATAATAAATATTTTAAAATAAATTATTTTCCTGATTTTGCGATTGATTAATTATTTAAAATTTTAATTCTGCATTTTAATTCATCTTATGCGCGTCTTACACGATACATTTTTTCATTTCATGTATATAATCACTTGAAAATTGACCATGTATAACAGAAATATATGTCAATTTTCTATGTCAAAATAAAATAAGAACATGTATATATGTGGATACATGGAGGGCGTTGACAAACGGTTATAATGTGAGAGGGGTTACAAAGTTTATGTTGTGCAAAGTGGGCGGTGGGTGGAAAAAGTTTGGGAATCTATGATTTAAGTAAATGAATGATTGCAGTGTTTCTGATAAGAAAGCACATATTGGTTTGCTGTAAAGTGACGATAGGGCAAGCAAAAGGCCAGACCGATGTTCTGAATTTACTACAGAGAGGACGCGTTTATTTTGAAGTTTTTTGTGTGTTTATTTTGTAGAGAACTTCATAAGATCACTTTGTTAAAAATAGCGAAAATCAAAACATGTATCTCAATACAATGAAAACTTAATATATGTACAACTGATAATACAGAATTGATGGCTAATATATAAGTTCGACGGCCAAAAAGAATTCAGAATTTTAAATACCTTTGGTCAATGCTGGCTATAAAAGAAATTAAAGAAGGCTGAGCATTGCTTTCAAAACTAAAAATAACTAACCTATGGAAGGGAACTGACATAAGAACAATTAAGAACCTGCGTATTTTCCTTGGCAACATATGGTTGTGAGACATGGAACATTGACAAAGCGGCAGAAAAGATCACTAATACCTTTAAATACAAATGCTACTGAAAGTACTTAGAATATCATGGACAGGAAAAGAACAAATGTTTCTGTTCTGCAACAGCTTGATATTAAAGAAAGTTGGCTATTAAAGAACATAAAAAACAAGGAAAATTAAATATTACGGAAACATTAAACGACATGAGTGCCTGGAAAAAATAATGTTGGAGGAATGGTGCCTGGAAGAAGAATGAGAGGAAGACCTAGAAGACGATGGGTGCAAGATGTCATTGACGATCTGAGAATAATTGCTACTGACGCGTCAACTTGCTCAGAACAGAGAGGGTTTTAGGCCTGCTGTCATGGGAGCTAAGTTCCGGAAGGGACAAGATACTTGATGATGATGATGATGATGATGAGCAGTGTTTAGCAGGTTATGGCAGTGTAATCTAGGTATAGCAGACACCCCAAGATAACTAAACCACTTCCACACACAATTTGTCTACACAAACCACTCAAAAGAGAATCTCAAAGCAAAATTCCAATTGCCGAAGCCATCATAAGAGCCGAGATTCCAGGGTAAACACTCTGTTACAGAAGGCTGACGTGAGATGGACCGATCATGTTCATGCCTGATAAGCGCATCCCAAAACAGTTGATGTATAGCGATCTTGTTGAAATGTGATCGGTTTGTGGATCAAAGAAACGCTCTAAGATGCTTCGATATGTATACAATCTGCTGGGAATCCCTTGCTCAAGATCGCTTAATGTGACATTGCAACTACACGAGAGGAATTTTCATAGCTGACAATCGTCTATTGCTGAAGCGCAAGAAACGAGCAGTGCGAAAGACAGCAAGCAACACCCTATGTCTAACATTGATCATGTATCCACCATGGTGGGGATTTTCCAGACCAGAGTTGATTGATTAGCTTGATTGATAGGTCCATCATCATTTCACTTCGGTGAGTAACCATGTGTGCTCTAATCTTTCTTACATCGAAAAGATTTCAGCGCAGTTCACAACTATATAGCACCTGCGAGGTCCCTTCCTGCATGATTGGACTCTACAGTCTCCTCCGCGCTCACCATAGAGAAGTGCAACAACATTTGTCTGGGGCTGTTGTCATCAATGCTTGCGATTGACAGCTATCAAGTGCGCGTGGGTACGTATGTCTGTGTGTTAAAGGATATGATTCGGAGCGATAACTTTTCGGTTCAAGCGACTGTCTGACATGATCTGTAAGTATCTATATCTCAACAACTTAACACATTCTGAGACATGTTCTTACAAGTTCATTGAGTTGTCTGAAAATGTGATGTTGTCTGAAAATGTGATATTGTCTGAAAATGTGATATTGTCTGAAAATGTGATATTGTCTGAAAATGTGATGTTGTCTGAAAATGTGATATTGTCTGAAAATGTGATATTGTCTGAAAATGTGATGTTGTCTGAAAATGTGATGTTGTCTGAAAATGTAATATTGTCTGCAAATGTGATATTGTCTGAAAATGTGATATTGTCTGAAAATGTGATGTTGTCTGAAAATGTGATATTGTCTGAAAATGTGATATTGTCTGAAAATGTGATATTGTCTGAAAATGTGATGTTGTCTGAAAATGTAATATTGTCTCAATGTGATATTGTCTGAAAATGTGATGTTGTCTGAAAATGAAAATCGGGGCATATCCTCTACAGAACGTCTCTCTCAACCATAGTTAACGCGTCGTCGATGATTTTCTATGCACCACTTATACGTTTTGTAGTTTGGCATTGCTTTATGAACAGTGAGGTATATTTTTACCATTAGTAAAAATCCAAGGAACAAATTTGCTTCCAAACTTGCCCACCGTGGAGTTTGAACCAGGTAGCTTGGGTTGTGATCGAACTCACAGATGTTGTTTTTTCCTTATCTACTATATATGGAGTTGAACTCTGTCACTCTCGTACGCTGTCACGATCGTATAATGTTGTACACTTAATGTAAGCGTGCTTGATTGACTGATTAATTGATTGATTGATTAATTGATTGATTGACTAACTGATTGAACATCATCATTGCACTTCGGTGAATAACAATAACGTGTGGCCTATTTATTACTTGAACAGGAGATTTTAAATGTAGTGTAAGAACTCCATAGCACCGGCGAGGGTCATCGATATCATTTTGAAGATTGTAAAAATGTGTACATGAATTTTCTTTCTAAATTCTGAATGAATTTTGTCCATGCGCAGCTTTGCAGACTACGCTTATCCGTTTTTTGCTGCCAGGGAATAAACTTAGACACTAGAATAACGTGTTATCGTATTCAACTTAAACACTGCAATAACGTGTTTTAGTGCTTCTCCGATAGGACTAGGAACTCGTTATCATCTACACTGATTTTATAAATTATTGGATAAATATACCGATCGATGTACGCGAGGAACGAACCGAATTCATTTCGAACGCGAGACGAGCCCTACCTCAACAACAAATAGATACTAATCAAATGTTCCCTAATCTCATGGTTGTTTTTTATCCAACACTAGTACATTCTATCTACTTTTAATTTTCTAACTCTGAAGTCTACTGTCTACAACCAGGAAGAGAAGGTCTACTGTCTTCAACCAGGAAGAGATTAATGAACGATGTGTTGTCATAATCCTGAGTAGAGCTACTTATTTCCTGACCTGGCGATAACTGATTCTCAGAAGATAACGAGGGGTCTATGTGGGGCCTCTGGCTAGTGGATTAAGCCCTTGCCTTGCGAGTCGAATGTCGTGGGATCGAATCCGAACCGCGCTGATCTGTTCACGAGTGCATTTTGTTACAGAGAACTTCAGAATTGTTACTGGAGCTACGGAGTTTGTGTTTGTGCAATACTCTCGGGAAGAGGAGGTGATTTCTGCGAGATAACAAGCCATTGGGTTTAAAAACCGTACAATGAATCAATCCTTCATTTTTAAAATACCCCCATAGAAGATAACAAAAGTAATAACAACAAGGAAAAAAACTTATGTGTTAAAGATTTGAAAACACAACAACAGAACAAGAAAGCACCATTCTGTCAAAATAGAAAATAATAATCCCAAACTAATAGAACAGTGAAGACAAAAACAGAAAACAATAACACTGGCAATGAAATAAAAATAAGGACATAACACCGGTGTACACAATATACCACGAGGTATGTCCTTGCACGGCTAAGGTAAAATTCATGGTGTAATCAGATATTTGGTTTTAGTTTAGTCATCGGATCATCATACTGCACGTCAGACAATTAGTTATAAGTGCTCGATCTCCCTCTAAGTATTTCCTCAGTGTGTTGCGACTAACGATCCCGGTTCTTTGTTGGTTTACTATTCTGTGGTTACCAGCATAGCGTTCTTGCTAGCTACACCACTACTTGACTGGAGTTCTTGCAACTGGTGAGTGTTGTAGATTCCCACTATTACATGAATCATGTAACGTCCTCTCCTTAGAGAATTTATAATATCAGCATGGTCCATTGCTCGCCGCTTTGTACAGCAGCCATACCTGCAAGCCTATCACACGTTCATTCCCCTTACACCTGCATACCCTAGCAAATAAAACGATCGTTGTCAACTAGACCTCCAGCGACTCCATCCAATATCTCTTAGCCCATCCTATTTCAATCTTCCTGAGCATACTCATTGAGTCACTGAGAAAACATGCATGGATAAAGTCTGTGATTCCAGCCAAACCATCACTTTAGTAACCGCATGATTTATAGTGAGACTGCTCGTAGTCACGCAAAACCACCATCTCTTCCTTCACAATATCCCTCGACTTGAGCAGTGAAGTCCACGAGCTACGCACATCAGATATGATATTATTCAATGAAATTGTTGATCTAGTAGTCAATACATGTTTAATACAACCAAGGCATTGTTTGACAATAATAAAAACATACTAGTAAATCATATATATAGTATGTGTGTGTATGTGTGTGTGTGTGTGGCAATCTCGGTGGCGAGAGGTTAGGTACTCGTCTCTGTGCCGAAGGTGCAGGTTCATCCCTCGTGAGCCATCTGAATATTTTCCCAAAGATCCTGATCTCAGTGTAGGTGAGATCGAGTTCCAAGTCCTATCGAGACGAGCTGTAAAACTTAGTTGCGTGTTCAATTGAGAACTTTCAAGAACTCTTGGTAATTCAAATTCAAGAAGCGCAGTTAAGCCATTGAAAAAATAGCCATTGCCGGGGCAAAATCAAGAAGCTCAGGTTGAAAGCCATTGCCAGGCAAATTCATTAGAAGAGGTTAAAGATAAAATTAATACAAAATATCTTTACCTCTCTCATAATTACATCAGGGAACCTCGCGGTCTGCAGGTGTGAACTATAGCTGAGATACTCCTGTCAGAAAGAGATCAGAGCACACATAGTTACTCACGGAAGTGCAATGATCATGGTCCTATCAATCACTCAATCAATCATATATTTACTTCAAGTATTTAGTCAATAATGATATGATTTATACAAAGTTCTGGTTTGTTGTAGTATTATGTGTAATAATAAAATGTCCATAACTTTTCAGCCATTAAAGTATGATGTACCAGTCACTGACATTTTATCTCCTAGTATGCAGGAGGTATGGAGGCGAATTCATTTCCTCACGTGTATAACGTCGAGTGTGGAGTTGAAGTCACAACGCTCTTATGTCCGATTGGCTAGAACTAGATGAAAGCTTGCATATTACGCTAATCCATTCCTTAGAATTATGTTTACTTTGAATAATATAATAATTCCTCTCGTTTCGTTATACGTTACATATGGCCTGTAAGCAATTTCTCCATTCCGTTCTATTCTGTACAACTCGCTCAATCTCCTCCATGGAACAGAGACCGATATTTCTTGCCTCTCTAAGCAAAGTTCGTTTCAAGGTCTATTATGTCGTCCTGTCTTTCTTAACGCTTTGCATCCACTTCAATGCCTGCTTTGATATTCTTTGATCATTTCATCTCAATGTGTGCCTAACATATCTCCATCTTCTCCTTATTATTATAACAATTGTTACTAGTGGTTGATCAGAATAATATTACCTTTGACTAATCAATTTTTAACTAAACCACTACCCACAATAAGATTTCATTGACATAACATGATTGTTCAATCAATGGATGTTAATGTGAAGGTAGGAGGCGTGTTTGTTAATTATCACATTTATTTCAACCAATAACAAATTCAAAGTCACAACAGAAGAAAAACGTAGTAAAGAACGTAGACAGTAAATATACTTGAAATTACTACTATTTTTTTTATTCCGGGCAAGTTTGGAAGCAAAATTCGTTCCCTTTGGATTTTTACAAATTATAAAAATAGACCTCACAGTTCAGAAAGCAATGGCAACCTACTGAACGTATAAGTGGTGCCTAGAAAATCGACGACTCGTTTACTGTTGTTGATGGCTAAGTCATGTAAACGATATACCACGACTTTTATCATATTTTGGTAACAAAGCTAGATTGAAGATAAACATTGCAATTTAAATATCACGACTTTTAAACGTGAACTGCATATCATTAAGAAAGAAATGACAGCAGTCCTGAAAAACTTTCTGTTGTGTGCAAGTTGACCAGCGTCAGCAGCAGTCATTCTCAGATCGTCAATGACATCTTGCACCCATCGACTTTTAGGTCTTCCTCTCATTCTTCTTCAGACACCATTCCTCAATATTATCTTCTCTAGGCACTCATGTCGTTTGATGTGTCCAAAATATTTTCCTCGTTTCTATGCATTTTAATAGCCAACTATCTCTAATATCAATTACATTTTCTTTCTGAAAGTCATCATCAAGTAGCTTGTCCTGAGCAGAAATTCCACCCACAACAGTCCTCCGGAATTTCTCCCTCTCATAGACCAGATGTCCTGCCTCTGCAGCCGTCATATTCAAACCATCAGTTACAATCCAGAATCCATCTCTCTCTTTGCCGGTATGCCTCCTTCCATGAGTCTTCTCTCGTCGTCTTTTATACGTCCAAAATATCTCAATTTTCTTTCTTATTTGTAGCATCAGCCAGTTTTCTTTGATTTAGAATTATTTCTGGATGGATCTATTTGTTTTCTTCTCTGTCCAAGATATACGAAGTACTCTTCTGTAACACTTATATTCAAAAACCCATTTATGTTTTTCCACTGGCTTATTAAATGTACATGCTTCACACACATACGTTGCCATTCAAAAATTACAATACAATAAAATGAAACTTCCTTCAGTAAATCTGAATAGTATACGATAAAGATCGATCCAGTCATTAATATCGTCTATCGATGACTACTGGTTCATGTTGGACTGCAAATTCTAGTGTGAGATATTTAATATTACAGTTGACACTCGACACAAATGGCAACCATCAGGCATCAAAGTATTTGAAATATCAAAAGAAAATTGCATTTCAGATTGCAGGAAATCGTTGGCAGCAAAATGCCAAAAATATTCCTGAGAAGAGTGCAAAAAGTACCGGTGGTTATCGATGTCGAACGCAAACCAACTTCATAGCATAGGAAATGAGACACTGACGTAAAATGAACTTAGAGGAAAGATAGTTCTTCTAGTAGTGAATATGTACGATATGAGAAGGTGTTATCATGCAAGAACGATGTTTATCAGCAGTCTATCTATCTGATTTTCGTATCCCTGTTTTTCATTTCGGCCTCAGGCTTACGAGGCACCTGGAGCACCTCCTGCGCTACGTAAAGGTGCAATTTAGTGCCTCGAATATTCTGTCAATCCATCGTTACGTGATCGCCTATAAGTCTATTGCCGCTGTATCTGAGTGTTAGTACTCTCTGTGGGAGACTGTCTTGTGATAACCTTGATGCATGTTCCAACCATTTGACCTCATGTTTCTTAATATATTGTTACACTGACAAGGATCCCACTTTTTCTGATTTCCTCATTTCTGATTTTATCTCTTTTTGTAACATTTCGAATTTGTCGTAAACACTTTCATCTCTGTTGTTTGTATTCTTATTTTTCTCATTTGTTGAGTCGTAGGTCTACACTGATAGCATAAAGTTATAACTAAGCTAAATGTGCAAGGTTGCACCATAATGGTAAGGACCATCAGAGAGAATATCGTTCAAAATATCCTCTACTTAACATATGATCAGAAAATATTCGAGATCCGTAGAAAATGTTAAACTTTCCCATACTCTAGGAAGAACGGATCTAAAAATAGCTACTCTTTGTTTCTAGGTAAAAAAACGTGAATGTACGTCTATAGCAATTTCAGTAGAAATGTATAGCGTGTTAACACGTCTTTAGCCCACAGAGGATATAACAGGCGTGTTAAAGCGTCTTTAGCAGTGAATGAAAAAAACGTCTATACACGTCCTTAGTAGCTATAGGGTTAAAGTTTCACGACGAATTATTAGTTTTTCTATACGAATGACACACAATTCATATGAAGCAATTTTATTCACGAGGTTTCATCGATTAAATAGGGGGAAAATTGCTATCTTTTGTTGGATTCGTGAACCGGAGATACCGCATGCAGAAATATTCTAAAAATGAACCAAAGCAGCGCTACTACTTTCTCCGGGAAAATCTTCTTCTTCAATCTAGTCTTCTATACTAGATGTATTAAGTACGAAGATTTGTACACTGTATGTACGTATAGATGTTCTTTAGTTCTACAAGTTTAAGCAGAAGATTTGTACACTGGATGTACTGTATAGTTGTTCTTTAGTTCTACAAGTTTAAATGTAAAGATTTGCAAAATGGATGTACGTATATTTTTAAAATATACAATATAAACTTTACAAATAAAGAAGAAATCAAGTTTTATTTGTTTTGTTCTCCTGTCTAAACTGGGAAAGATTTATGAAATAAGATAAGTATAGTTTTCTGTCTGTTTTACAACTGTGTAAGCTGTGAAGAGTTGCATAAAGAAAATGAGTATTAGTATAGAGGGTGTCTGTATGTAGAAGAAGTTAGAAGTTGTCTCGCGTGTCAAAGGTGCCAGGTTTTCTCCCTCGTGGAGCTTTCTGGATATTTTTCCAGAGACCAATGATCTTAGTGTAGGTCCTAATCTCATCGATTACGATAAATATAGGTCGCCTGTTCAATTTTGTTAATGCAAAAGAAATTCTGGCAGTTGAAAAATTGAGAAGAGCAGGCTGGAAAACTCTGCCTAAGCAAAATTCATTAGAAAAATAAAAATAAATTTCTACAAAACATAACTTCATCTTTCACTCAGCATCGGGGACTATCACCGGGCTACGGAGCTCGAGCAATGCAGCCGAGATCTTCATGTGTAAGAGAGATCGGAGCACACATGGCTGGCCTACCGAAGTGCAATGATGATGGTCCTATCAATCAATCAATTAACTGCCTTCTTACCGTGTAAGCTATGATGAGTTGCTGATTAAAAATGTGAAGAAGCTTTTCTTTTTTTCCTTACTGTTTAAACTGGGAGAAACCACAGAAAAAGAAGATTAGTGTGTAATGTAATTTTATTTTCTTCCTACTGTTAAAGGTATTTTAAACCCATGGATTGACTTCAATGCATCGGGTTTTACCTCATATATCTTGGTTACTCTCTGCAGAAATGCTACGCCACCCGCCAAGAGTATTGCACACAAAGCACGAACTCCGTAGCTCTAGCAACAATCATTCGTAACGAAACGGGGCGGTCCGATTCGAACCTATCACCTTGACTCCCGCAAGGGCAACGGCGTAACCACTTTGTAACAGAGAACGCCTTCTCCAACTGTGCCGTGACGCAAGGAGCTGGAGGAAGAAGATATGTATAGTTTCCTTTCTTTTGTTTCTACTGTGTAAGTAGTAAGAGTTGCAGAGAGGGAGAATAGGTATAGTTTGATCTTTGTTTGAAGATGCAGCTAATGCTGGACTTGTGCTGAATGTATATACTGTATCTTTCTCCTCCACTCCATTTATCCACCTTTTTTTGATCGGCATTGTCTCCTGTAAATGATAACATCGTAATTATATAGCCAAACACTGGAGAAAGTTGAACATGTTACATATTTGGGTAGTAAAGTGTCAAAACAAACGGAGACACGATAAAAGACATAAAACTCTCTTATTGCTATAGCGTCCTTGCCAACCCGGGATCAGAATGCGGAGTTATTCAGTGCTACATAGAACCAATACTGACATACGGATGCGAGTCATGACAATGAACACAGAGATCGAAAAATCTCTTGAGGGCCACAGAAATGGTTTTATAGAAGAATGATGGAGAACTCATGACTGCTAAAATGACTAATGTTGGGGTGCTGAATGAGATCAAGACACAGAGAAAAGCTTATCATCAATACTGGGCAAAGAGGCAGTCATGTTCTTCGGGCCGTGACAGGAGGAGGTTTAGAACATATCGTGACAAACCGGTAAAATCGAGGATGAGACAGGGGAAGACAGAGAGAGAAATGTTGATGGCCTGATCATGACGGTAGAGCGTGAACATCTGAGTTGATAGAAAACACCAACGACAGAGATTTGTGGAGATCCATGATCACCTACGCCAGCCGGCACGGCACCTGATGATGATGATTGCTGTAACAGCTAGTGCCTTCACTAAGTTAACAAATATCTGGCAATCTCAAGATCTTAGTATATGCACAAATGTTAAATTATTTAGGTCATGTGTGATTCCTGTACTGACCTACGGTTGAGAAAGTTGGAAATCAACAAAGAAAATTGATAAGAAACTGGACAGCTTTGAGAATAAATGTCTCAAAAAATTATTAAAAGTAAAATGGAGTGATTTCGTTTCTAATAACACAGTGAGAGATAGAACACACCAACAACCCATATCAAATATTATATGAAAACGAAGGTGGAAAGATGAAATTATATTCTTAGATCAGACGAAAAGAGACTAAATCGACAAGTCCGTATGTGGTCACCAGTTGGGAAAAGAAAATGTGGGAAGACCAAAGACCAATTTCTTCGAAGAACAACTAACAAGAAAGTAAACTATTGGGATGTAAAACCATACAAGATTCCTGCCACACCAACTGCACTCACATGGAGATCTAAAACCTCTGTACTATGTGTCGCATTTGAATTGAAAGGAACAAACTAACTAACATTGTTCTGTTCCGGGGCAGGATATTGTTATGTAGTTTAGAATGGTATCAAGAGTTTAGAATGGTATCAAGAGTTTAGGAAATGGTATCAAGAGTTTAGAAATTTGCATCAAGAGTTTAGGGAATGGCATCAAGAGTTTAGAATGGTATCAAGAGTTTAGAATGAATCAAGAGTTTAGAATGGTATCAACAATTTGTGTTTGCATTGGTTATGATAGGATTGACTACATCGCAGTGGCTTCATATGCACAGTTCCGCCCATGTATGATTTCTTCTTGAACTCTATATCGACCACTTTGTTAAACCACTCTTTGTGATTTGTAGTATTATTTGAGCCTAAGAGAGATTTACATGTACCAGTTATGCGTTTGATAAAGTAGGACAGCACATTCGATGCTTCTTACCTACCAGGGCGGCTTCCTAGTCCCCTGCATTATCTGGGCTCTTACGACATGCTTTGTAGGCTGCTGTGGTACTCTCTTGCTCCTCTATGAGCCCTGGCAACACACGGGAGGTGTGAAACTCAGATGTAGTCATAAGGCCAAATATGGCATCTTTGTTTGATTTATGAAGATTTGTTTTTCTGTCTCTTATCCCATGTGTCTTTCATAATCCAGGTGAGCTGAATTTCATCATATTGAATCCCGCAAAAACAAGACAGAATTTGATAAATGGATAGATTGACTGAAAACTTAAAGATAATAGGATAGATACCACTGAATGCAATGATAGGCAGACACATATGCGTAAACTGGCAGACTGGAAAGGCAGATAAATAGATTGATAGATAGAAAATGATAGATGGATAGGACGGGATAGATGGGTAGACGAACAGACGGATGGCATACCTTGTGACGGATAAATGGATGGATGGATGAAATGAATGATGGGAGGGGTAGAATTGGTGGCGGGATGTAGGTGGGGTGGATAGATGAATAGATGGATAGAGAGACATATAATGGTGCTAGGTGGGGGTGGGAGGTGAATGAGGTGGGAGGTGGATGTGGGGTGGTGTTTGGGTGGGGTGGAGGAATAGGTGGAAGGATGGGTGCATAGATAAATAGGCAGTGACAGTGAAACAGACAGAAACAGACAGATAGACAGACAGATGATAGATATATAGATAGATATAACTAACGCGTAACATATCTCAGCAACGAAGATTGTCCGCAAAAACAACCCCTCCTCCTCACTACTTAACATCCAGGTGTAGGTGTGAACGAGCGGCGGTAAGAGAGAGTTTCATGGAAGCACACCCCCACCTACCATCACCTATAACTTCTTTCATCAGTCTGTGAGTTGGTTTGGGGCTGTTGACGAGACCATCACTGCTGCAGGATTTTGTAGGAACATTTTTCCGCTGTTTTGAACTTCAGAGCAACTGATATAAACTAGAACAAAATTGGAAGGAAAAATATAGAGTTTCAAAACTGTGTACATTATCCTTGTGTACACATTATGTTGTGAGTACCTAATAGGGAAGTGGAATAGTTGCACATGTGTTTGGGGACGGAGGTAAATTGATGAAAGATTTGTTTTCTAAATTATATAAAATTCTTGTGTGAAATTTATGGGGTTTTTTTAATTAAGAAGACTTGTAAACGTGCGCCCATACGTTACGGTAAGAGATGTGGCGTCACCTTCCACTGGAAAATAACTTTCTTTGTAACAGTTTTAGTGCGAATCTTCTATTCTCAATTTCAGCTTAGTTCAATGTATCAATCAGCATATACCAGGAGAGTTGTTGTATCAATTCTAATATATGCCAAAGCGAGAGTTGGGCAATGACTAAAGATATAGAAAGCAAGTTGAATGCATTTTAAAATAGATGTCTGCGAAAATAATGAATATAAAATGGAACGAATTCAGGAGAAGGATGAAATCAGAGAAATGTCTGGTCAACCACTAGTGACAACTGTTAAAGAGAGAAGATGGAGATGCGTTGGACACATCCTTGATGAGAAATGATCAATGAATATCAAAGCAGACATTGGGGCGGATGGTAAAGGGTTCAAGAAAGAGAGGACGACCCAAAGAGACCCTGAAACCAGGGTCTCATCGAGAGAGGCAGGAAACACGGTCTCAATTCCATGGAGCAGGATTGAGCGAGCGTCTAGGATAGAGCGGTATGTAGAAATTACTTGGTATGGCCCCATGTAACGTATAACGCACGAGAGAATTATTATTATTAAACTACCAACGACTTTTTAAATTTTATTTGTCCCTTCCTGGAAAATCCTGATGTGACGCCCATGACTGTGCATATTACAAGCCATGCTGAAACGTAAACTTCTCGACACCAATTACTCTTACTTAGTCATACACATGTCGTTGTCTTTAAAATGTAGTTTCTAATCTCTTTAGATCAAGGCTTTCACAGCATCGTTGATAAAACGGTAAGATATCAACGTTATAAATGCAGAAAACGTTGCCAATGCGTTAGATTTGTCTCCAACGTATGTTAATTCTTCACTAATATGTTTGATACAATGCATAATTCTTCCACTAACTGGGCGTTACTTTGACATCACAACGTATGTTAATTCTTCCACTTATCATGTTTGGACATCACAACGTATGTTAATCTTTCCACTAATCATGTTTGACATCACAACGTATGTTAATTCTTCCACTAATCATGTTTGACATCACAACGTATGTTAATTCTTCCACTAATCATGTTTGTATCATAACGTATGTTAATTCTTCCACTAATCAAGTGCTTGATATCACAGCGTATGTTAATTTTCACCAATCATGTTTGAGCATCACAACTTATGTTAATTCTTCCACTAATCATGTTTGACATCACAACTTATGTTAATTCTTCCACTAATCATGTTTGACATCACAACGTATGTTAATTCTTCCACTAATCATGTTTCTGATATCACAGCGGTGGCGAAGTTAACTTCACCAATCATGTTTGACATCACAGCGTATGCTAATTCTTCCACTTGACTCATGTTTGAGCATCAAACTATGTTAATTTTCCACTAATCATGTTTGACATCACAGCGTATGTTAATTCTTCCACTAATCATGTTTGACATCACAGCGTATAAGCGACTCGGTCCACTAATCATGCTTGCCATCACAACTTTTGTTAATTCTCCCACTAATCATGTTCTGATGCATCACAACGGCGTTAATTCTTCCATCAATCATGTCTGACATCACAGCGTATGTTAATTTTCATTAATCATGTTTGACATCACAACGTGTTAATTCTTTTCCACTTCAATTGCGCGCTGACATCACAACGTGCGTTAATTCTTCCACTAATCATGTTTGACATCACAACGTATGTTAATTCCTTCCACTAATCATGTTTTGACATCACAGCTTATGTTAATTTCTTCCATCAATCATGTTTGACATCACAGCGTATGTTAATTTCTTCCACTAACTAAGTGCTTCTTGACATCACAACTTGACACTCTTCCACTAATCATGTTTGACAGCTTTATCAACGCGGCATGCGCCACCCTTCCACTAATCATGTTTGGACAGCTTAATGTAAACGTATGTTAATTCCCTTCCACCAATCATGTTTGACAGTTGATAATGCATGTTAATTCTTCCACTAATCATGTGTTTGGACATCACAACGCATGTTAATTCTTCCACTAATCATGTTTGACATCACAACGTATGTTAATTCTTCCACTAATCATGTGTTTGACATCACAGCTTATGTTAATTCTTTCCACTAATCATGTTTGACATCACAACGTATGTTACCTTCCACCAATCATGCTCTTGACATCAAGAACGTATGTTAATTCTTCCACTAATCATAAATTTATTCATCACAACGCATGTTAATTCTTCACCAATCATGTTTGATATCACAACGTATGTTAATCACTAATCATGTTTCTGATATCCCAGCGTATGTAATAATTTCTTTTCCACTAATCATGTTTGACATCACAACGTATGTTAATTCTTCCACTAATCATGTTTGACATCACAGTTATGTTAATTCTTCCACTAATCATGCTCTGACATCACAGCTTGCGTTAATTTTTCATTAACGTTTCGACATCACAACGTATGTTAATTCTTCCACTAATCATGTTTGACATCACAACGTATGTTAATTCTTCCACTAATCATGTTTGACATCACAACGTGGCGTTAATTCTTCCACTAATCATGTTTGACATCACAGCTTGTTAATTCTTCCACTAATCATAAGTTTGACATCACAACGCGTTAATTCTTCCACTAATCATGTTTGACATCACAACGTATGTTAATTCTTCCAATTAATCATGTTTGACATCACAACGTATGGTTAATTCTTCCACTAATCGCGTTTGATATCACAACGTATGTTAATTCTTCCACTAATCATGTTTGACATCACAACGTATGTTAATTCTTCCACTAATCATGTTTGACATCACAGCGTATGTTAATTCTTCCACTAATCATGTTTGACATCACAGCGTGGCGTTAATTCTTTACTAATCAAGTGCTCTGACATCACAGCGTATGTTAATTCTTCTACTATCATGTTTGACATCACAACGTACACTTCCACTAATCATGTTTGGTTATCACAGCTTATAAGTTAATTCTTCCACTAATCATGTTTGACATCACAACTACAAATAATTCTTCCACTAATCATGTTTGGACATCACAACGTATACACTTCACTAACTATGTTTATATCACAACGTGCATGTTAATTCTTCCACTAATCATGTTTGACATCACAGCGTATGTTAATTCTTCCACTAATCATGCTTGACATCACAACGTATGTTAATTCTTCCAATCGCGTTTTACATCGCTATATGTTAATTCTTCACTAATCATGTTTGACATCAAGAAGTATATGCCAATTTTTCCACTAATCATGTTTGACATCACAGCGTATGTTAATTCTTCCACTAATCATGTTTGACATCACAACGTATGTTAATTCTTCCACTAATCATGTTTGACATCACAACGTATGTTAATTCTTCCACTAATCATGTTTGACATCACAGCGTATGTTAATTCTTCCACTAATCATGTTTGACATCACAACGTATGTTAATTCTTCCACTAATCATGTTTGACATCACAACTTATAATAATTCTTCCACTAACTGTTTGACATCACAACTTATGTTAATTCTTCCACTAATCATGTTTGATATCACAACGTATGTTAATTCTTCCACTAATCATGTTTGACAGTGACAACTTATGTTAATTCTTCCACTAATCATGTTTGACATCACAACGTATGTTAATTCTTCCACTAATCATGTTTGACATCACAACTTATGTTAATTCTTCCACTAATCATGTTTTGACATCACAGCGTATGTTAAATTTTCCACTAATCATGCTTCTGACACTCACAAACGACAAGTTAATTCTTCCACTAATCATGTCGGGTGGATACCTACAACGTATGTTAATTCCTTTCCACTAATCAAGTGCTCTGACATCACAGCGTATGTTAATTCTTCCACTAATCATGTTTGACATCACAACGTATGTTAATTCTTCCACTAATCATGTTTGATATCACAACGTATGTTAATTCTTCCACTAATCATGTTTGACATCACAACGTATGTTAATTCTTCCACTAATCATGTTTGACAGTGACAAGATATGTTAATCTCTTCCACTAATCATGTTTGACAGTGATTTAGATAAGTGTTAATTCTTCCACTAATCATGTTTGACAGCGACGATATGTTAATTCTTCCATCAATCGCGTTTGACAGCGACGAGATATGTTAATTCTTCCACTAATCATGTTTGACATCACAACGTATGTTAATTCTTCCACTAATCATGTTTGACAGTGACAAGATATGTTAATTCTTCCACTAATCATGTTTGGACATCGCAACGTATGTTAATTCTTCCACCAATCATGTTTGACATCACAACGTATACACCTTTCCACTAATCATGTTTGGACATCACAACGCATGTTAATTCTTCCACTAATCATGTTTGACATCACAAACGTAGCGTTAATTCTTCCTACTAATCATGCTTGATACATCACAGCGTATGGCTAATTCTTCCACTAATCATGTTTGACATCACAACGTATGTTAATTCTTCCACTAATCATGTTTGATATCACAACGTATGTTAATTCTTCCACTAATCATGTTTGACATCACAACGTATGTTAATTCTTCCACTAATCATGTTTGACAGTGACAAGATATGTTAATTCTTCCACTAATCATGTTTGACAGTGACGGTGATATGTTAATTCTTCCACTCAATCATGTTTGACAGCGACGAGATACGTTAATTCCCTTCCACCAACTGCGTTTGACAGCCATTAGATATTAATTCTTCCACTAATCATGTTTGACATCACAACGTATGTTAATTCTTCCACTAATCATGCTCTGACAGTGATGATATGCGTTAATTCTTCCACTAATCATGTTTGAGCATCACAACGTATGCTAATTCTTCCACTAATCATGTTCTGACATCACAACGTATGCTAATTCTTCCACTAATCATGTTTGACAGTGATGAGATAGAAGTGATTTTTAAAACAAAACGAGACATTATTGTCTTCTTCTAATGCTCCATATCGACAATTTATTAACTACTCTGTGTGATCTGTAGCCTACGATCAATTGTATATGTGCCGCTATGCCCTACAAGCAGGCCAGCACATCCGATTTCGCGCGACGCTTTATTTACAAGCAGCAGCTGCCCAGGCCTCACATGAGTCGCCCATATTACTACGTGTCTTGTAGGTCGTAGGTATATCAGTTGTTGCTTCATTTGTAGCCCGGTACCCCACGGCGAAGATATTGTAAAACTGGCAGCGTATTGTGTGTGTCAAAGTTGTCAAAGATATCATATCAAAGTTGCTAAATGTGTCGTTGTCAAAGACATCATATCAAAGTTGTTAAATGTGCCAAAGTTGTCAAAGATATCATATCAAAGTTAAGTAATGTGCCAAAGTTGTCAAAGATATCATATCAAAGTTATGCAATACAAAGAAGTCAAAGATATCACATCAAAGTTGCTAAATGTACAAAGTTGTCAAAGATATCATATCAAAGTTGCTAAATGTGCCAAAGTTCATTTGTTAGGAAAGCAATATTCAAAATTAAAGCTGCCAAAAGGTGTCGAAGTTGTTATTTGTGAAAACATGTGCCAACATTGTCAGTTAACAGTTAACAAGTTAATAAAGTGCTACAAAATTGTCAAAGTTACCAGTTAATGGTATACTGCAAAGTTAACAAAATTACCAGAGCTGCTGCCTCAAAAGCTACCAAAGGCCAAAAGCCACCAGAGCTGCCAAATGCCATCGTGCCATCGTGCTACCAGAGCTGCTGTGCCATCAAAGCCACTAAAGTTACTAGAGTTGCCAAAGCTATCAAAGTTATCAGATGGGCAAAGCAGGAAAGCACAAAGTTACAAAAAGTTACAAATATATGCTGTCTAGAATGATAAAGTAACAGGTATTTCATACCCAATTTCTGTAAGAGTTACGGAAATTGGCTTAATTATTTTTTGGTCTGTGCCGTGAAGAGTTGCAAATAGAATGCATGTATATAGTTTTCTTAAATCATCTATGCAGCACTAAATTAGAGCCATGCTAAGTTGATTTAATGTATCTTTAGGCTCTCATCTAGCCATCCTTCAGTCTCTGTACTTAAAAGAGAATACGGAGTTTTAGGAACCCCAGGGAAAGCGCAGGAGCCACAAATATCACTGGTAAAACCAAGAGTGAAATGCATACTTAATATACAAGATAAAAATGACCAAATCCCAGTGGATCTGAACCACAACCTTATTTATTAGGCATAATACTTGAATCGGAGTGGTAGTGTTCTTTTAATTTTTGTTTGTAATCTGCTTTATGTGACTGATACAGTTACTTTGTTGTTTCTTGATGAAGTTCAATACTGATGTTGTACCCACTTGTTTTCTACGATGTTTTTAGTTCTAAGTTTGGTCTCTTCTGTTACTTCTAGCATTCTGCGCAGACACTCTTACTCCCGCTGTGACCACCTCCTTTCATACTCCCAGCGATCGTGGTGGTGGACACTCTCCATTCGTCGTGACTAGTCTCTTCATACTTCAGCATTCCTGCGTAGACACTTCATTCCCTGTCGTGACTAATTTTTCTTTGATACTTCCAGCATTCGTGATACTTAATTTGCTCGACGAATTTCTTCTTGATACTTCCAGCATTCTGTGTAGACACTTCATCTCTGCTGTGACTAGTTGTCTTCCATCAAAACATCACACCGACCGCCTTTAATTACACTTTGTTTTTCTGGTACCTATTGAGCTTGGAGTAAATTAGAGAATCGTACGTCCTACATAAAATGAATTTCACTAAAACTTGATCATGTTCCACACGTCCACTAAACAGGTGGTGTCAACACCTACATCACTGTTCTTTGTAAAACTATGTATTTTCATTAACTCCTAGTGGACTAGGCAAAAGACATGTTTCATGTCATTTGTTTTGTGGAATTGTAACTGCCTTTAGTGTGGCCTTCCTTGTAAAAATGGTACCCAACCCAAAGCCACATAGTCGGGCGCGTTTGGGTCCACAATGAGTAAATTATCGCATATTATTAACTTCTGTACTCTGCCATTGACACAATCTCTTTCTGAACTTTTGTTAGGCCTTTTAATTTTTAATTTTATCAAACATCTGACGTACAACATGTTATCAACGTCAGCATAGTGACTAGAAACATTTAATGAAGATTGTAATATCCAGTTTAGAGGCTTATAAATATATCAAAGATTAACTGATATATGTATCCCCCACCAGTTCTGTCTCTAACTATGAAACATGCATTCTGCTAGATAGTTTTGTTTATATCAAAGATTAACTGATATATGTATCCCCACCAGTTCTGTCTCTAACTATGAAACAAGTGCATTCTGCTAGATAGTTTTGTTTATAACAAAGATTAACTCGATATATGTATCCCCACCAGTTCTGTCTTTAACTAGTGAAACATGCATTCTGTTGGATTGTTTGTTCACATTTCCAAAAGTATCCTTCCATTATTATAATCGTTTTTCTTGATCGTTTGCCGTCAGCTTCTGTAAAATATTATTTCCTTTTATTATAAATGTGTGTGGTATGTCGTATGAACATTTAATTAGGCAGTGGAAAAACATATATGAGCTTTTGAGGAATAGTGTTACAGAAGAGTCTTCGTATATCATGGACAGAGAAGAGAACAAATAGATATATCTAGAAAGAACCAAAATCAAAGAAAACTGACTGATGCTACAAATAAGAAAGAGGAAATGTCGGTATGTTGGACATATAAAAAGACACGAAGGGCTGGAGACGACCATCATGGAAGGAGGCATACTGACAAAGGGAAGAAGAGGAAGACCACAAAGAATAAAGATTTTGTCTTGATCTTTAACGTTTCAGTTTACTTTAAAGCATTGATTAGGTATCGATCGATTGACGGAAGCTTAATTATTGATTATTGTCTATTCATACGTTCATTAAGTGATTGGTTGTGGCGAATGATTTTTGTCTGATTGATTGAACGGTTGGCTGGTTGATTGATTGGTTGATTGAGTGATTGATTGATATGCCTTTCTGATTATTTGTCTAGGTGTGCGTTGAGAGCAGGTTGCTGAGTAGATAAGAGCACTGATCTCTTAGTTAATACAGAGACGACTTCGAATCGCAGATATGGTATGAGATATTTTCCACCGGAAAAGCAAAAAACGTTTCTCTTTTAAAAAACACGGCTGCACATTGCAAGCAAATGTTTGCGGTATATCAGCATGTGAACGGTTCAAAGAAAACCGTCTAACTACTTTCTTCTTCCTACTTCTTCTTCACATCATATCGGCCATTTGTTAACCACTTTGTGATTTGGCGTGATCTGAGCCTAAGAGCGATTGTACGTTGTGGCAGCTATGCGCTTCCACAAGTAGAGCAGCACATCCGATTTCGGTGACGCTGTCGATTTATCGCATGGTTGCTTCCTACACCCCCTAACTCAATCGCCTCTTACGACATGCCTTGTAGGTCACAGTGTTATTATTCTTGCTCCTTGTGAGCCCTGGCAACACACGAGCGGTCTAACTACCTTACCAACCGTGATAAAGCTAAACGATAGTTCTAATTACCCCGCACAACCGGATAAAGCTAAAACGAAGTTCTAATTACCTTACTAACCGTGGATAAAGCTAAACGATAGTTCTAATTACCTTACTAACTGTGATAAAGCTAAAACGATAGTTCTAATTGTTACCTTACTAAATCGTGGATAAAGCTAAACGATAGGTCTAATTACCTTACTGCTAACCGTGGATAAAGCTAAACGATAGTTCTAATACCTTACTAACCGTGATAAAGCTAAACGATAGTTCTAATACCTTACCAACCGTGACAAAGTCAAACGATAGTTCTAATTACCTTACTAACCGTGGATAAAGCTAAACGATAGTTCTAATACCTTTACTAACCGTGGATAAAGCTAAACGATAGTTTTAATTACCTTACTAACCGTGGATAAAGCTAAATGATAGTTCTTTCATACCTTACTAACTGTGGATAAAGCTAAACGATAGTTTCAATTACCCACAACCGTGGATAAAGCTAAACGATAGTTCTAATTACCTTACTAACCGTGGATAAAGCTAAACGATAGTTCTAATTACCTTACTAACCGTGGATAAAGCTAAACGATAGTTCTAATTACCTTACTAACCGTGGATAAAGCTAAACGATAGTTCTAATTACCTTACTAACCGTGGATAAAGCTAAACGATAGTTCTAATTATCACAACTTTCCAGGAGAAAGCTAAACGATAGTTCTAATTACCTTACTTAACCGTGGATAAAGCTAAACGATAGTTCCTAATACTCCATTTTTGAACCGTGGATAAAGCTAACGATAGTTCTAATTACCTTACTAACCGTGATAAAGCTAAACGATAGTTCTAATTACTCCGCATTAACCGTGGATAAAGCTAAACGATAGGTCTAATTACCTTACTAACCGTGGATAAAGCTAAACGATAGTTCTAATTACCTTACTAACCGTGGATAAAGCTTAACGATAGTTCTAATTACCTTGACAATCGTGGATAAAGCCAAACGATAGTTCTAATTACCCGCTAACCGTGATAAAGCTAAACGATAGTTCTAATTACCTTACTAACCGTGGATACAAACGATAGTTCTAATTACCTTACTAACCGTGTAGATAGCAAACGATAGTTCTAATTACTCATTTTAACCGTGGATAAAGCTAAACGATAGTTCTAATTACCTTACTAACCGTGGATAAAGCTAAACGATAGTTCTAATTACCTTTCACAATCGCGGATAAAGCTAAACGATAGTTCTAATTACCTTACTAACCGTGGTGATAAAGCAACGATAGTTCTAATTACCTTACTAACCGTGGATAAAGCTAAACGATAGTTCTAATTACCTTACTAACCGTGGATAAAGCTAAACGATAGGCCTAATTACCTACTAACTGTGGATAAAGCTAAACGATAGTTCTAATTACTCATTAACCGTGGATAAAGCTAAACGATAGTTCTAATTACCTCGCTAATCGTGATGCTTAAACGACAGTTCTAATTACCTACTAACCGTGGATAAAGCTAAAACGATAGTTCTAATTACTCTTATTAACTGTGATAAAGCTAAACGATAGGTTCAATTACCTTACTAACCGTGGATAAAGCTAAACGATAGTTCTAATTACCTTACTAACCGTGATAAAGCCAACGATGTTCTAATTACTCAATACTAACCGTGGATAAAGCTAAACGATAGTTCTAGAATTACCTTACTAACCGTGGATAAAGCTAAACGATAGTCTAATTACCTTACTAACCGTGGATAAAATAAACGATAGTTCTAATTACCTTACTAACCGTGGATAAAGCTAAACGATAGTTCTAATTACCTTACTAACCGTGGATAAAGCTAAACGATAGTTCTAATTACCTTACTAACCGTGGATAAAGCTAAAACGATAGTTCGACTACCTTACTAACTGTGGGATAAAGCTAAACGATAGTTTGAATTACTCATAACCGTGGATAAAGCTAAACGATAGTTCTAATTACCTTTACTAACCGTGGATAAAGCAACGATAGTTCTTAATTACCCATTTCAACTGTGGATAAAGCTAAACGATAGTTTGAATTGATTTACTAACCGTGATAAAGCTAAACGATAG